>CAUYRH010142798.1:0-15761 GCA_963574655.1 Perodicticus potto | reverse complement strand
AAAGGAGGAGGTTTTTAAGGATACAGAAAGGAAAAAGGGAGGGGGTGTGGGGTGAGCTGATAGAGGTCTAGGGGACTGAGTAATACTTGTCCTTGGCTAGTCTGGGAAGGAGCTGCTATCACTCGGGGCAGACACAAGGACAAGGGGTGGGGGAGGGAGTGAGTTACTTAACGCTTTCGGTATGCATGCTGCTGCAAAATAAAGGCTGAGGAACAAGATGGAGTTAGTTTTAATAAAATGGAGTCAGCTTGGTCTTTACAGATTTAAATCTTTCATCCATTGTGAATTAATTTTTGTAAGTGGCAAGAGGTGCAGGTGCATCTACATGTGGCTAACCAGTTCTCCCAGTGCCATTTATTAGATAGATTCTTTTCCTCAGTGTATTGCTTTTGTTTGCTATGAGGCTAGTTTCATCTTTAGGTTCTCCGTTCTGTTTCGCAGATTTGTGTCTCTGTCTTAATATACTATTCATGCTGTTTCGATCACTATAAACTCTACATCTGATGCCTCCAGATTTTTCCTTATGATGTATAATTGTATTCCCAAGGAATCAACCATGAGACTCCTAGAAGTGATCAAGAAATACGGTAACATCTTAGGGCATACAAGTCAATGTTCACAAGTCAGTAGCCTTCATATACACCAACAATTGTCAATCTGAAAATAAAATCAAAGATATGATACTCTTCATAGTAGCGTCAAAAGAATGAAATACCTTAGAATATACTTAGCAAAGGATGTGAAGGATCTCTACAGAGAACTATGAAACATTGAGAAAATAATTCACAGAGGTTGTTTAAAAATAGAAGAACATATTGTGTTCATGGCTGGTAAAAATCAACATCGTTAAAGTATCCATACTACCCAAAGCAATCTACAGATTTAGTGCAATCTCCTTTAAAATACCGGTGTTGTACTTTTAAGATCTTGAAGGAATAGTTCTATGTTTTGTATGGAAATAGAAGATTTAATATATAAATTCAATAATTGCATTTTGAAATGTCTTGACTTGTGGAAATAATCTTTTCATGGAATTTCTATTTTGTTTGAATAATTTTTAAATTCTGTACTGGAATTGATATGAAATTGAGCAGGCCTATAATTTTGCATTGTCTAAATTTGGAAAAATCTTCACGGGATCATGGAGACAACTTATTTTAATAACTTTTGCTCAAAACAAAGTAAACTGGAGAAATATGATTGAAATTACTTGGATTGTAAAATTAAGCTATTTCAAAACAAAGAAGAGAAAATAGAAATGAGAATAGCCTTTATTGGAGAGGTGTTTTTCTAAATACATCAAAACTTTTAGAAAGGTATTTTTCTTTATTTAAAATAGTATGCTTCATAAAGAAAATTCAGTTGATAATGTTAAAATTTCCTGTTAACCTATAATAAGATAAAATTTTGAAAAATATTGTAGGAAAAATTATAAAAAACTTAAAAATAGCAAGAAATTAATGAAACAATTCCTTCAAAATACTATTTTAGGAATGGAAACAGGTATTAAGACTAGATTCAACATATGTTATTTTTACTGTTCAACCTTTTTTTCAGCTTTGTTTTACTTATGTTTTCAATATTTATTTATATGTTTTATTTTTGTTTTAAAAATTATAATTTTGAAAATAATTTTAGAATAAAACTATTTCATGGATTTGCCAATCTAATAAAGTCAATCGTCAATTTGTAATTATATATTTCAAAAAGCAAGATAACTTTAATGATTTTAGCGCTTTTGCACATGTTCAGATGTGTCCTGGTTGACAATAATGTATGTAGTCACCTTGTTTTAGTAGCTATATGACCATGAGCAAATTATCAACCTCATTAACCTTCAGTGTTTTCATGTATAATAGGGGGAGGATACTGTTTATGTCAAAGTTAAGTATGAGGGATAAAGAAAATAATATATGTAAAGTGCTAATCACAGCCTCTGTATGTAGTTATTATTTAGTAACTAGCAATATTATTAATACTATAATGGCTCTTTTAAAAGAGGCTACATCAAATAGGCAAAAGTATTTAAGGAATACTTTCTATTTGCCTAACACTGTGGTTGGCTTTATGATAAATGCAAGAGTGAAACAGTCTGTGTATAACCTGCTAGAAGAGATACCATTTGTACCCATGAAAAATACAGGGGTATTTAACATATACCCCTGTGATTTAACAGATCCTGGATTAAAGCAGGCCTGTTTGGTAAGGATGTTGAGATAGGAGAGGATACCGTGAGCTGGTGTTACTATTTACTCTCTACCAATATGCTCAGGATGATATAAGAAGCTGGAAAAACAAAGAGACACAATTCTTATTCTCTAGAAACTCTGAATCTCCTGAGTCAGGGGAGGCTTCACGTGTCAGGTGAGAGGCACTGTTTTGGGTTGCAGAGCAGATGGTCGAGTTGGGGTTTATGTGGGAGACTGGCTTGGCTGGAGCAGAGGAGTTTTGGAGAGTGGTGAGATGTAAGGCTGAGTAGGCAAAGTGAGAGATTCCACCATAAAATGCTAGGGACTGCTTTCCGAGCACAGCATCTGTATGCCTGGCATAAGAATGTATTTCCTGAGTCCTGCTAGGTTGCTAAGTTTTCTGTTATTAGCTTTATAATTCTTACATTCCTCCTGAATTACGCTGAGAACAAATAATACAGGCATCAATCTTTTCAACACGTGTCCCTGTATTGGCCAGTTCTCAGTTGTGTGGAAGGGTGGCATTAGGAGCCAGACCTTGGTGTGGAGTAATCGTGTGGGTAGATTTTTCCAGACGTTTGACACGTAAAGACTACCATAACATATCAGACCTCATTTCTTTATTTTATAGGAGGAAACCAAGACCCATAGCAGTTGTTATGGTCACAGTGAGAGTGTGGAGGGCTGGGACCCAGTCTCTATTCTCCTGGTGCCTGGTGGCAGCTTCTCCACATCAGCATCCCCAAAATGTGATGGCAGAATGTTCATTCTAGCCGGTGATAACTGGGCTCTAAGAACAAAGCATAACCTTGGAAATATCGTGTGTTAAATCCGTCCCTCAAAGGTCCAGAGTTCACAGAGCACATTAAAGACTTAGAAGAGTTCCACCAGTTAAAAAAACAAAACTTAATAATGTGAGATAGTTCAAATGACTTATTTGCAGAGAAGACATTTCTTTGTACACTTTTCTAACAGGGATTTATTTCCCCTTAATACCAGTTTGAAATGACCTTACTGCCCTTCACCCTCCTTTTTCAAATTTAGAGTAGCCTAACAGATTTTGCTGGGGAATGAAATGAGGGCCAGGAGGCCCACGGAGAAGGTGAGCAGAAGGGCTTCACAGCTGGGCTTCAGCCTCACGGTGAGTGAAGGAACAACTGCAGCCCCTCAATTTATGGAGGCATTTACTGGGCCGAAACATAAGCTAAGTGTATCTTATTTCTCATTTATTAAAAGCAGAATGGCTAGCAGTTAAGAGATCAAATGCCAGCTGGTCTTGTTCTTGTGGAGCTGGGCCAGTTAGCAGCTCTGTGATCTTGGGGAAGCTGGTGGAGGAAGTTGTTTTTGTTTAGTATTAGCTCTTAGTGCTTCCGTTTTCTCATCTCTAGCATGAAGCTAATGATTCTTAAATCTCACAATTTTTGTAAGAGTGAAATGCTGCAATATATTAGTAGCTCATCTAATGTATTAAATGCAATGTGTGATATATAAGATTCTTTGCAAAATTCTTATCGCCTAGTATTTGTTAATGCTGACCCCTTTGAATAGTATGTGATGCCCCCACTCATTGGGTTCAGTGTATGTGAATGGCCTGTGTAAGTGCCTCTCTACACATAAACATACACGTAACACCCACATATACTTCATATTTTGTATATTAGACAAAACAACTACCATTTCCTGTATGTCAACTACTCTGCTAAGGCTTTTTATGAATTATCTCATTTACTCTTGACAATAATCTTGAAAGGTTCCTTCTTTTCACATTTCCATTTTTACGAAGGAGAGAATTAAGGCACAGAAAGAATAAGTAACTTACTCAAGGTTACATAATTAATACATTGGCAGAGCCAGGCATTAAGTTCAATAAAATGTTATATTTTTCAGCGTCCATTTATGAATATAAACTGTAACTTTATTTTAAATTTCTTTTTCTGTGTTAGATATCTAAACAGCATAACAGCATGTGTTCTGGAATTATTTTTAAAAATTATATATAAAAATACTAAACTCTAAAACAATTTAAAACATTTATTTTATGATGATCCAGTTGGTCTCATGTGATACACTCCCTTCTAGCTTTGGTGCAAAAGCATATTGTTCATCATTGTAATCAATGCAATGCTCATTTCTAACAGTGAGGATTAGATTATAATGGTTTTAATATTTCTCATTGTAGTCTTCATAGTTACCATTTTTAGTACCTACACAGTATTTCATGAAGACATAATTTGCCCAATCATTCCTCTATCATCAGACGTTTTGATCTTTTCCAACCTTTCAGTTGTTCTGCATACATCATCAAGGGTTACTTTTAGTTTATTTATTTTATTTTTTAATCTTTGTTTTTTTTTAAGACAGAGACTCACACTGCCTGCCTGGGTAGAGTGCCATGGCATCATCATAGCTCTCAGCAACCTCCAACTCTTAGGCTCCAGAGATCCTCTTGCCTCAGTTTTTCTATTTTTAGTGGGAACAGAGTCTCACTCTTGCTCAGGGTGGTTTTGAACTCACCCGCCTAGTTCTCCCAGAGTGCTAGGATTATAGGCGTAAGTCACCATGCCTGGCTCCAGGGTTACTTTTAATTAAAAAAACAAACAAACAAACAACACCTTTTGGGTGCAGGACATAACTACAAGAGGGACTCTATCTAACAAATTCAAATATTGTGACTTGGTTGTTTGTACCCTTACATTAACCTGAAATTTCAAAAAAAAAATGTATTAAATGAAAAAAAATTACCAAAAACGAAAACAACTAAACCTAAATCATCAACATTATTTGTTGATTTTAAACTTAGTATTTCTTTGACGAACTGTAATTTTGGGGGTAGTAACAGAATATGATCATCCTTTGGAAAAGCCACTTAGAATTTTCTGGACATTTAAAACCCTGTCTAGGGTTGCATGTATGCTCTTTTTTCTGCCATGAAGACATGGTACACCCTCCTCACACAAGCAGCCCTCATGGACATTTATTACCACACATATTTTACACTCAGAAATGGAAGAGGGAGTGGCCAAACCAGCCCAACTCCTGCAGAAGAGAAACGCGTTTCCTATTATCAATCAGCTCTGGAAATAAGTTACACAGCAACAACCACTCTGCTAAAATGAATTTCCATGGCTGGTTACATGTTTTCTAGTATTTTCTTCATTTGTTTGTACTGTATGTTATACTCAGAGTGTTGCTGTTAACAAAAGAATATCCCTCTTTTATTTCACTGAAATGATACTTGTTATAACTCGGAGATTTCTGGACCCCCAAAACATTTTTCCCCTAATTGAATCCACCTGCACTAAAATTACATTTTTCATTCTCTTTAACTGCCTTCAATGTTACAAGATTTGACAAAATATGAGATATTCATACACATTTTATCCATTGGACTTTTTTTTACTTGAGGTTTTAGAATATTTACAGAAATGGCTTGGCTGTAGTTCGTTTTGCCATCTAACTTTTAGCTACTGAAAAAATGCAGCATATCTACTTTTGAAACATATTTATGTTACAAATAAAAGTTTGTTTAGGTTTACAAACTTTTCCTTCCTTTTTTTTTTTCCAGAGTGAGGCATACATATAATGTGATATTGCAATTTATCCCAACAGTACAGCCCGCTGAGGAAATGGTTCATTTTTTCCTAGTATAATGAAAGGTTAAGTTTTGTATACCTTTCGTCGAGGGCCAAGTACAGCTTGCCTACATCTGCAACTCTAGGGGATATGGTCACTGCACAAACTTCATATTTTTAAATGGAAAAGAACAAGCAATCGTTCTCCAAAGACTTCTCTAAGAAAGGCAAAATTATGGAACTTGAGTATTTTCTGAAATGTTTGGCTTCATCACATATTTACTTTAGAACCCACTGTTTTCCTTAAGCCCTCAAACTTATTTTAAAACCTGTATCATTCTAAAGCTATAAATTAACTGCCGGGGATGGAATTTTACAGGATGTACTGTGGACAGAGTGCAGGCAGAGGAAAGCATATGTTTTCACACTTTAAGTTGTTAGGGGAAAAAGGTATTTGAGCCCAAATTGGCAATCCCGTGACAGGAAAATTTTGGTTGGTTAAAAAAAGAAAAAGAACTTGTCTACTCTGTTGAACCACAATGATCAAGCTCTTCATAATCATGTATATTTTTTGATCATTGATATGTTTAAGCAAAATTAGTTAAACGTTGGGAAGGAAGGGATCTTGAGATCCTAGATTGAGGCAAGATTTCCATGGGCTTTTCCATCTTGTATGGTGATGCTGGGGTTGCAATATCCATTCTAGCTGAGGAAGGTGCAACCACTGCTCTTCCTCAAAATCTCCAGCCACATGTCCAGTCAAACATCCTGCCACCATCTGAAACTTATTTAATGTTAAACTTATCTTTTCACTGCTCCTGAAAACTATTCCCTTTCATGAATTTCTTATATTCATCTTATCACTTTCTCATCCCTCAGACATGGAGACTTGAAATTAATTTTAACTTCCTCTCCATCACTTTCAGCGAGTCCCAAATTCTTCACCCTACTTTTCCCAGGTATCTGTCCCCTCCTAACCATACCCACATACTCTTCTTATATCATACTTTGGAAACAGGACTACTTAGGCAGAATGGTCTGGAGTTAGACACCCTAGAATCAAAGCTTAACACTGTTATTCTTATCTTGGGTAAATAAAATCGGGCTGGTACAGCCACTTTAAGTAATTGGGGTAACTGTGAAAAATAATGTACATAAAGCATAAGGCTTGACTAGGTTCTCAAAAAGGAAGTTAGGATTATTAAAAGATTTTCTTCCTGCTGGTCCCCTCCTTACCAAGCTCAAGTCCTGTGAAGTCAGTCTAACTGAATCATTTTAAGCATACTGTCTCCAACTCCTAGATTTTCAGCACTCACCATCACCCAAAGCCTGCTTCTATTCATTTTCTTTTTGTTGTTGAGACAGAGTCTCACTATGTCGCTCTGGGTAGAGTGTCGTGGCATCACAACTTACAGCAACCTCAAACCCCTAGGGTTAAGCAATTCTCTTACCTCAGCCTTCCAAGTACCTGAGACTATAGGTGCCCTTTACAATGCCTGGTGTTGGTCTGGCTCAGACTGGTCTCAAACTCCTGAGCTCAGGCAGTCCACCTGCCTTGGCCTTCCAGAGTGCTAGGATTATAGGCATGAGCCACTGTGCTTGGCCACAAAGCCTGGTTCTATGGTACGAGGTCAGCATTTTCTTTCTATGTATTCCTAAACACTTCACTCCAACCAACCACATTGTTTACACTCCCCAGAAACTGGGTTGCACTTTCTACCTTTTGTGCTGTTCTACTTTGGTTCACACTGCTGTATTTACCTGGAGTTTTTTTCACCTTGTCGGTCCTTTCTACATATCCAAATCTTATAAACTCTTTAAGATGAGGTCAAATCTACTATCTCTGCAAAATCATCTCTAACCATCGCAAATGAGAGTAATTTTGTCAGCTTCTAAATTTCTGTGGTTCTTAGAGTCAGTTAATAACTTGTTGGGAAGTTAATCAGCTTATGCCTTATGACAAGATTTTCAGTGCTATTCTGAAATTTTATTGATATGTAGTATTGTTATTTGACCTTGTGCATGTTATTTCTTAGCTCATCAATTGTTTTTTCAGTTTCTTGAATGTAGAAATCATATATTTTACTTTATAGTGTCTGTCATAGTATCTGACACTCAGTAAACTTGAACTAAGTTGTAGCTTATTTCAGATGATACAATTATTTGTGCCTGGTAATTAGATATCTTATGTTAATATCTGGGGCATAATTTTTGGAGAAATAATGTTGTGGAGCTCTTTCTTTGTGCTAAGAACTAAACTGGGGATGAAGTGGTTGAGGATAAGCTTGCTCAAGGAGCTCACTCTGGGAGAGACACACATGAAAATAAATACATGCAAGAGGGGTATGAGTCAATTAGTATTAGGCTCACTTGTGATATAAGGGAGGTGGTGGTTCATTCTATATGAAGAGGCAGGAATAGTGACAGAGAGTAGCAGAGGAGGAACCTGAGAGCTGGTTAGTACAGAATGTAGAATACTTTGCTCAAGGACCAGATGTGTATATTAGTTTGGAGGTGGGAAGAAAATAGAGTATCTTTTGATGTATATTACAACTTATAAAAAAAGATAAATAGAAAACAATCATCCATTAAGAATAAAATGGGAACAGAGACTTCTGGCTCCAAAATGGTGACATAAAAGCAAGCTGGCTTCACTCCTGACCATAGAAAACCAAAAACAAATATACAGTACCAAGATTATCACTAGCAATATCCCAAAATTCAAATATGAGAAGAAAGTAGTTCCCAGAGCTACAGAGAATCGAAAAAAACTCAGAGCAGATGGTAAGAGAACTAGACTTCCATATCCATGATATCTGTATCTACCCAGTATACCTGGCAACAAGCATGCAGAGAATTTATCCCCAATTCATGGTTTCTGCACTGGAAAAAGTGAAATACAGGTGTACAACCAGTTTTCCCACCATACTAGGTACCCTGGCAAGAGACTTGTCCCTGCTTCAACCCACGGGAAGCACAGTGAGTACCAGAGGCAAGAAATATCTCTGGGAACAGCAAGAGACAAAGGACAGAGGCAGGACTACCATTTTCATTCTGTGAAACTTTGCTCTTTAACTTTGTAAAGAGACACCAAATCAGAGTGACTGTTCAGAAGCACCAAGCTGTAAGAAGATTTTTCTACAGGTCCTCCGGGCATAAACCCTTAGGTAGTCTTCCCACCCTGTTGGGATATCCTTTTTGGGACTTCTTCCATTTGATGTAGGTAGTGCTCTGATTATAGCAAAGGCAAACCTGGGTCCAAAGTATGATCTAGTCTCGAAAACGAGGCTGTGATATAGGGCATGTGTGGGTGTGTGAAGATACTCAACATGCAAATATAATATATCTGATAATAAGCAAAATATGTCATACAGAAAAGAATAGAAAAAAATAACCCTTAAATGTAAAGACATAGACATACATCCACAAGAAACAACAGAAACCAGGGAAACATGACCTACTCAAACAGACAAAGCAGGGAATGAGTGACTAATCCTAATGAGATAATAATATGTAAACTCTGTGGCCAGGAATTCAAAATGGCACTTTTAAGGAAACTCACCAATCCCCAAAATAACACAGAATATTAATTCAGAAAGTTATTGGAGAAATTTAACAAAGATATTGCAATATATATTTTAAAAAGCCCCATGAATCATAGAAGTGAAAATACATTTGCTGAATTGGAGAAATCATCACAGGCTCTGAACAGCAGAATGGAGCAAACAGAGGAAAGAATTAGTGATCTTGAAGATTGGCTACTTAAAATTTACAGTCAGAGGAGAAAAAAGATAAAAAGAAAAAGGAAGAAATATTACCTAAAAGATATAGAAAATTACCTAAAAAGGCCAACTCCAAGAATTTTTGGTGCTCAAGGAGTTAAACAAGAGTAAAGGTTAGAAAGCTTATTGACAGAAATAATAGCAGAAAACTTTCCAAACTTTAGAAAGATCTATAGAAGATTGAACGATATTTAGGTACAAGAAGGTCAGAGAACACCATATAGATTTGACCCAAATAAGACTACTCCAAAACATATAATAGTCAAACTGTCAAAGGTCAAGGACAAAGAGAGGATCCTAAAAGGACCAAGAGAAAAGAGACAAATACCATATAAGTGAACTCCAATTTATGTGGCAACAAACTTCTCAATGGAAACCATACAAGCCAGGAGGGAATGAGATGACATTTTCAAAGTGCTGAAGGAAAGAAACAGTCATCTATGGATACTATATTCAGGAAATCTATCCTTCAAATTTGAAGGAGAGATAAAGTCTTTCTCAAACTAAAGTTGAGATTATTCACCACAAAAGATCCATTATATAAGAAATGCTAAAGGGAGTTATTTAATCTGAAGGAAGAAAAAATACCAGTGTGCAATTAGAAAACACTTGAAGGTATGAAATCCACTGGTAAAATTAAATGCATATTTAAACCCAGAGTACTCTAATACTGTAATCTCAGTGTACAATTCACTCATAGCAAACATAGCTACTGCAACCTCTTAAGATACATGCAATATAAAATATGTAAATTGATATAGTAAAAACTCAGAGTGTATTTGGAAGATTGGGATTAAAGCATATGGACTTTTTTATTTGTTCTTTTTTAGTATCTCTTCTTTGCAATCTAAGATAAGATTTCAGCTCTTTAAAATAACTTATTAATATCTGTGAAGAGAAGATTTTTTCATAAACCTTATGGCAACCACAATGCAAAAACTTCTAATAGATGCACTAAATATAAAAAACAAGAAATTAGGCCATACTGCCAGAGAAAATCACTTAACCAGAAAAGAAGATATTTAAGAAAGAAAGGAAGGAAGAGGAGAGTTATAAAAATAATCAGAAAACAAGCAACAAGATCAAAATAGTAAGTTATTACTTATCAATAAAAACACTGAATATAAATGGAATCTATCCTCCAATTAAAAGGCATAACGTGGTTGAATAGATAAAGCAAAAAGACCAAACTATTTGCTGCCTACAAGAAACCAAGTTCACCTATATAGACACATAGACTGATAGTGAAGAAATGGAAAAAGATATTGTAAGATATGCAAGTGGAAACCAAAAAGAGGAGCAGTAGCTATACCTATATCAGATAAAATAGACCAAAGTCAGAGTCCAAAGGGAAAAAAAGGTCACTATGTAACTATAAAGGGGTTAGTTCAGCAAGAGAATATAACAAAAATAACTCTACACCCCAAAATGAAGCTCCCAAGTATATATTAATGTAACATTAATATAATGGAATGAAGAGGTAGATTGCAATAAAATAATAGTAGGGAAATTCATCATCCCATTCTTAGTAATGGAATGATCACCCAGATGGAAAATGTACAAAGAATACAAACAATTGTTGGAATTAAACTATACACTAGAAAAAATATGCCTAACAGAAATTTACAGAACATTTCACCCAAATGCTATAGAATACACATTTTTTTTAACAGCACAAAGAACATTTTACAGAAAAGACCACGTCTTAAAAAATAAAATAAGACTCAAATTTAAAAAGTACAAATCTTGTTAAGTATCTTTTATGAACACAATGGAATAAAACGAGAAACCAATTATGAGAGGAACCTTGGAAACTACATAAACACATGCAAATTAACATGCTCCTGAATGACCAAAGAATAAATGAAGAAATTAAGAAAGAAAATTTTAAATGTCCTAAAACAAATGAAAATTATCTATTGGTTTCATTTTAAAACTGAGTACATTGGATACTTGCTTTTCTATTCTTCTGAGCATTAAAACATGATATACTAAAATCTATGAGATACAGTCACAGCAATAAAAGAGGGAATTTTATAACAATAAACATCTGTATCAAAAAGTAGAAAGACTTCAAATAAACAATCTACCCATAGCTCAAAGAACTAAAAAGGCAAGGGCAAAGCTAACCCAAAATTAGTAGAAGGAAATAAATCATAAAAATCATAGTAGTGATAAAAATTAAAAAATAAAAAAATAAAATAATAAAAAAATAAACATAAAAAATAAAATAAAAAAATAAAAAAATAAAAAAATACAAAAGAAAATAAAAAAATCACAGTAGAAATAAATGAAATTGAGACTATAAAACAAATATAGAAGATCAATAAAACAAAAAATTGGTTATTATAAAAGATAAAGAAATTTACAAACCATTAGATAAACTAAGAAAAAAGAAAGAATACCCAAATGAATAAATAAATGAAAAAGCAAGCATTAGAGACTATGAACAACTCTATGTCAACAAATTGGAAAACCTGGAAGAAAGGTTAAAAACTGAGATCAAAGAAGAACAAAGAAACATTAGGGACTATGAACAACTTAGCTCTTCAGTAAGAACTGAGATCAAAGAAGAACAAAGAACCATTAGAGACTATGAACAACTTTATGCCAACAAATGGGAAAACCTAGAAGAAATGGCTAAATTACTGGACATGTACAATCACCAAGACTGAACCATAAAGAAATAGAAAACCTCGAAAGACCAATAATAATTAAATACAAGCTGTATATAAAGTCTCCCATCAAAGAAAAGATCAGGACCTGATGGCTGCACTGCTTAATTATATCAAACATTTAAAGAAGAATATCAATTCTACTCAAATTCCTCAAAAAATTTTGAAGAGTAGGGGATGTTTCCAAACACATTCTACAATGTCAGTATTGCCCTGGCACTCAAACCAGACAAGAACACCCCCCAAAAAGAACTACAGGCCACTATCACTGACAAACATGGTGCAAAAATAATTCTCAACAAAATATTAGCAAACTGAATTTGAGAACACATTTAAAAGCTCAGTTGGAATTCATCCCAGGAATACAAGAATGGTTCAACATGTGCGAATCAGTAGACATGGTACATCACATTAACAGAACCAAGAATAAAAATCATATGATCATTTCAACAGATGCTGAAAAAGCATTCTATAAAAAACATAAAATACCTTTACGATAAAAACCCTTAACAAATTGATTATAGAAGGAACATTATCAAATAATAAAAGCCATATATGATAAATTAAGATCGTACTGAACCGGGAAAAGTTTAAAGCTTTAACTCTATGATCTGGACCAAGACAAGGATGTCTACTTTCATTACTGTTGTTGAATATCATGCTAGTAGTTCTGGCCAGAGCAGTGTGGGAAGACATCCAAATTAAAAAAAGATAACTCTGGTTCACAGATGGCATGATTTTATACTTAGAAAAACCTAAAGACTCCACCAAAAACCTTTCAGATGTGGTAAATGAATTATGTAAAGTTGTAGGATACAAAATCAACATAGAAAAAATTAGTAGCATTCGTGTATACTAACAGTGAATTATCTGAGAAAGAAATCAAGAAAGGCCTATAAAATAATTACAACCAACATGGAACACCTAGAAAACCTTTAAGCAAAGGTGGACTAGATCTACACAAGAAAAACTACAAAAAATTGATGAAAAATTTGAAGTGGTACAATAAATGGAAAGATAGTCCATGCTCATGGATTGGTAGAATTAATGTTGCCAATGTGACAATACTGCCCAAAGCAATTTACAGATTCACTGCAATCCCTATCAAAATACCAATGACGTTCTTCAGAGAGATAGAAAAAAAAAAATCTTAAAAATTGCATGGAACCAAAAAAGAGCTTGAATACCCAATGCAATCCTAAGCAAAAAGAATAAAACTAGAGGTATCGTATTACCTGAATTTAAATTTTACTACAAGGATATAGTAAGAAAAACAGTATGTAGTGGTGTAAAAGAAGACATTCAGATCAGTGGAACAGAATAGAAAAATAAACAATAAAGCTGTATACAACCAACTGATCTTTGACAAAGTGAAGAAGAACAAACAGTCATTTTTTTAAATTTTAGAATATTATAGGAGTAAACACGTTTTGAACACATAGTTTTTTTTTTTTTTTTTAACATTCCAAGTCAAAGTTATATGTGGTACCTCCACCCAGAATGAGTGCACTATACTTATTTGGTATGAATTAACCAAATCCCTCTTCCCCCCTCCCACCTACTTGATTCCTGTTGAGTTTTACTCCTCCATGTGCACATTAAGTGTCGATTGCCCTGTTCTAATTTAGTACTGAGCACATGTGGTGTTGTTTTTCCATTCTTATGATACTTCACTTAGAAGAATGGTCTCTGCATCCATCCAGATTGTTATAAAAGATACTAGATTATCATTTTTTATGGATGAGTAGTACTCCATGGTATATAAATACCACGCTTTTATGAATCCACTCATATATATATATATATATATATTTTTTTTTTTTTTTTGCAGTTTTTGACCACCTCTGGCATATGGGGCTAGCGCCCTACTCCTTGAGCCACAGGTGCTGCCCCTCAACTCATGTACTGATGGGCTTTTGATTCACAATTGTGAATTGTGTTGCTATAGACATTCAGGTGCAAATGTCTTTATGATAAAATGTCCTTTTTTCCTCTGGATAAAATAACCTCGTAATGGAACTGCTGGACTGAATAGAGGGTTTATTTTTAGTTCTTTGAGATGTCTGTATACTAATTTCCTAGAAGTTGTTCTAATAATTTGCAGTCCCACCAATGGTGTTCCTTCCTCTCTGCATGTGCACTTGTTATTTGGGGACTTTTTGATAAAAGCTATTCTCACTGAAATTAGGTGATATTTCATTGGGGTTTGGTTCATATTTCTCTAATGATTAGAGAAGTTGAGAATTTTTTCATGTGCTTGTTGGACCTATAGATTATACTATCTTCCTTTGAAACATTTCTGTTGGTGTCTTTTGCCTACTTTTTAATGGGTTCTTTATTTTTTTCTGATTTGCTTGAGTTTTTTGTAAATTATGATTATCAGCCCTTTACCAGATGTATAGAATGCAAGTATTTTCTCCCATTCTGTGGGTTGTCTGTTCATGCTATTGATTGTACCTTTGGCTATGCAAGAAATCTTTAATTTAATCAGGTCTCGTTTATTTATCTTTGTTGTTATGTGATTGCTTTTGAGATCTTCTTCATAAATTCTTTCCTGAGGCTGATATCTATACATGTATAAGAGTATTTCTAAAAATAAGTACAGACTTATATTTCATCTTTTACCCATTATGAGTTAATTTTTGTGAGTGGTAAGAGGTGCAGATCCTGTTTCAGTCTTTTACATGTGGCTCTCTAGTTTTCGCAGAAACATTATTGAATAGGGAGTCTTTTCCCTAGTGTATGTTTTTATCCACCTTGTCAAAAATCAGATGGGAATATGAGGACGGTTTCATTTCTGTGTTCTCCATTCTGATCCATAGTTCTATTTCTATGTTTTTATGCCAGTACCATGCTGTTACAGTTACTATAGTCTTGTAGTATAGCTTGAAGTCTGGTAAGGTGATGGCTCTTACTTTGTTCTTATAAAATAGGAATAGATGGGACTTACCTCAAAATGATAAAGGCTACATGTGACAATCTCATAGCCAACATCAACGGTGAAAAGTTGAAAGCATCCTCCCTTACAATTGGGACCAGATGAAATTGCACACTGCCTTCACTTTTGTTCATCATAGTGCTGGAAGGTCCTAGCCAGAGCAATCAGGCAAGAGTAGGTAATCAAGGGTATCAAAATGGGGAAAGAAGAGCTCAAAATATTGCTTTTTGCTAAATGATATTATCTTATATCTAGAAAACACCAAAAGGTCCAACCAAGAGACTCTTGGAAAATCTCAGGTAAAGTCTTATGTAAAGTCACGGACTATAAAATAAATGTACACAAATCAGTAGCTTTCATATATGCCAATGACAGTCAAGCTGAGAAGCAAATAAAAGATGTAATACTTCTCTGTAGCAACTAAGAAAATACCCAGGAATGCATTTAACTAAAGAATTGAAAGATCTCACCATCATATATGATGCCATTTAACCCTCATTTGACTCTATGACATCAATTCTTTCTTTCTTTCTTTCTTTCTTTCTTTCTTTCTTTCTTTCTTTCTTTCTTTCTTTCTTTCTTTCTTTCTTTCTTTCTTTCTTTCT
>CAUYRH010142797.1:0-36573 GCA_963574655.1 Perodicticus potto | reverse complement strand
GAGGGTGAGGGAGGGAGGGAGAGGCTGAGGGGGGGTGGGAGAGGCTGAGGGAGGGAGGGAGAGGCTGAGGGAGGGACGGAGAGGCTGAGGGAGGGTTGGAGAGCCTGAGTGAGGGCGGTCGGGATCGGCGGCGGCCGCGCCAGGTCCGAGTAGGGAGGTTGGGAGAGGCTGAGGGAGGGACACAGAGGCTGAGGGAGGGAGGGAGAGGCTGAGGGAGGGATGGAGAGTCTGAGGGAGATTTGGAGAAGCTGAGGGAGGGATGGAGAGGCAGAGGGACAGATGGAGAGGCTGAAGGAGGGACGGAGAGGCTGAGGGAGGGATGGAGAGGCTGAGGGAGGGAGGGAGAGGCTGAGGGAGGGATGGAGAGGCTGAGGGAGGGATGGAGAGACTGAGGGAGGGAGGGAGAGGCTGAGGGAGGGATGAAGAGGCTGAGGGAGGGATGGAGAGACTGAGGGAGGGAGGGAGAGGCGGAGGGACTGATGGAGAGGCTGAAGGAGGGATGGAGAGGCTGAGGGAGGGAGGGAGAGGCTGAGAGAGAGTCATAGAAGCTGAGGGAGGGTCGAAGAGGCTGAGGGAGGGAGGGAGAGGCTGAGGGAGGGAGGGAGAGGCTGAGAGAGAGTCATAGAAGCTGAGGGAGGGATGGAGAGACTGAAGAAGGGAGGGAGAGGCTGAGGGAGGGATGGAGAGACTGAGGGAGGCAGCATGAACTTGGACTTTAGGAACAACCAGGGGAACCAGCCCGTACCATGCAGATGGGCACCTCTCGGGTCCCCAGGTCTATCCATCACCCTAGCCCGTAAGGCCTTAGCACATGCAAAGCGCTTTTATGTGACAGCTGCCCCGCCGCCTGTGAGGACAGCATTGATGAGGGCACAAGCAGCACCTCATGTGCAAATGCTGGGCCCCGAGGCTAGAGGCACCCTGTGGGGAAAGGCAGGCCTGAGCTCTTGCCTGTCACGCTCTGTCTCTCCTGGACTCCTGGTGAGACATGAGGCTGCTGGGAGCTGAGGAGAGTGCCAGATAGGAGGAGATGCAAGTGACTGGGGAGTAGGGGCAGCAAGCTGGGGACACGTGTGGGTGACCTGGGATGACCAGAAACTGAGCTGATGGCAGGAGCCGGTGGAAGGGAGTGTCAGTCCAGGCCTGCCTTTGACTCGCACCTGTCAGCTTCTGAACACAGGTGCACCTGCTGCCTCGGGTGCCTTTCCCACCCCGGTGAGGAAGGGACGCTGGGCTCCCAGGGCTCGGCACTGGGCCAGCCCCTGGGAGCACAGCGTGGCCTGTCAGCCCATGGGCCTGTGGCCTTCCTGTCTCTGGGGACTGGGTTGGGCAGAGGTTGGGCATCTGCACTGGTCAGCCAGAAGCCCCCAGACTCAGATTAACAGATGCAGGCAAAGAATGCTAGAATTTCAGTTGAAAACAGTTAAAACGTTCCAGTGGATTTTTCCTAGACCTTGCCTTTGAATTTCTAAGGTATGTACCTCTTTCTAGAGTAGTCAATTCCGTGCCTTGTTCCCAGCACCTGCCTTCTCCTCAGGCTGCTCGGGAACCTTCTTGGCAGTCCCCTTCCCTGTCCCAGTGAACTCAGCTTTGGTAAGGGGGTGCTGTACATCAGAGCTGGCAGGAAACCTGTGGATTCCGAGTGCAAACACAGAACCAGAACTTTGCAGTCTGGTCTTCTGGCTTAGAATGCAGCAAAGACAGAGTGTCTGGGGGAAAGAGGCACACCACAAATCGCTGCTGGGTGTCAGAGCTGTGCGTGGGACAGGACTGCTCCATAGCCCCAAGTGATGAAAACTGCACCGTGTTCGCCCAGGGGCCTCCCTGCGATGGGCTGCAGAGAACTCCTAATGTCTGGCTGCACTTTCCTGAGTCCTTCAGAATTTAAGTGGCCTGTAGATAAGATGAGAGTCCATCAGTGTCTGGTGGGGGGGACCTCCCCCAGGACTGGAAGAGTCCAAGAGGCATATTAGAGTTAACGTTGAATTCTGGCAGTTGGGGTCCTCCCTGGACTCTCGGGGTGGGCCAGTGGCAGCCACACTGTTGGCAAATGTCAAACTGCATTGGAAAAATGAGGCTGAAGAGCAGATTGCATGTCAATTGGTCGTGCTGTCCCTGGTTTTTCACTGCCGTGAGCTAAAATTCAAATGTGAAAGGTCCTTCTTGATGTGGTTTTCCGGCCTCATCCTCCCTCTCTGCCCCATCCCTGAGCTCCTGCTGTATGCGGCTGTGGGGGCCTCAGTGAGCAGGGCCTCCTCTGCTCAGGCCAGTCGCTATCTCGGACTCCACTGCTCCCTTCATCACTGCGCTGGGTTCTGCCTTCTGTGACTCCCCTCAGCTGTCACCTCCTCCAGGAAGCCTCCTGGGATCCATTGCTGGCCTGATCCCTGCTGCTGTGACGTCCCAGTGAGTCTCCCCAGTATCTCTTCCCTCAGCATCCTGAGGGATGGTCCTTACTTTTCTCCTTGCCCAGGCCTCATTGTAGCCTGAGCCGGCTACCATGGGCACAGGTGACCTATTGTAAATAGTTTTTGAGAGTCTGTGAGATCAAAGTGCTGCCTCTTGGTGGCTGCTGGCACAGCCATCCCACCTTTTCCGCGCCCCCACCCTGGACTATGCACACCCACAGGCACCCATGTGGTTCACACATTCAGCAGGAGAGGCTGATGAGGCCCACCCTGGAGGAGGAGAGACCATGTTGCTCGTGGCCCTGCGGTGGGGATGCACTTGGCATTTCAGGGGTGCTGGGCCTAGTCAAGGAGGATGGAGAGGCAGGAGGCAGGTGCAGGAGCTGACTCTGCTGCCTGGGGCGAGGCTATGGCTGATGCTGTTGGTGCCTCCCCAACCCCTGACCTGATCTGGCCTGTTTACTGGGAGCCTTGGCCACCAGTGGCCCTCCAGCCAATGCTGCTGGGAGCTGCCCCTCCCAGGAAGTTATTCAACCTCCCTCAATAGGCAGCTCGCACCACTGACAGACGGATAGGGTCCAACGGGCTGGCCCCTGCCCCAGAAAGACCTAACCGCGTGGTGGGGTGTTCCACAGAGCTGCCCTGAGCGCCAGGTGAGGGCCCTACTGGCAGAGCCCGCAGCCTTGCCCAGGTCTTCCCATCGCCTTGCACCACACCCCTCTTGGCCAGCAGCCCTCCCGAGAGCCCTCGGTCAACAGTCCACAGGCGCCACAGCCCCTGCCTGCGGCTCTGAGTCCTGACAGCCCGGCCTACCCAGGACAGATATGCCTTTTGCCAGGTCTGATTGTCCTCGCTCCAAGGACGACGCCTACTGCAGACAGGACAGCCCAAAGAATGGGAAGCATCACACCCTCCAAACTGCCCACTCTCAGCCCTTCCATTGGAACAGGACAGCAGGACCCACGGCCGATTCCGAGAAGCAGCCAGACTGTGGGATTAAAAGGGGCGCTTGAGAAGGTTGGAATTGACCTAGATGTCCATCAGTAGTCGATGGATAAACAAAATGTGGTCTGGCCACACAAGGCAGAGGATTCAGCAATAAAGTGAGACAAACCAAGGATCCCTGCCACCACACGCTGAGCCGTGACAACCTCGCCCTGAGGGAAAATGCCAGTCACAAGAGACCGCAGGTTGCATGATCCTGAATGTATAAAATGTCCAGAAAAGGTAAGTCTGCAGAGTCAGAAAGTAGGCGAGTGGCTCCCTGGGTAGGGGTGGGAGGCAGCGTGGGCACGAGCCACCTCCCTGGGATGATGACAACATCCTATGGCTGATTCATGCTGGTAATCATAAAGCTTGGCCAACTCGCTGAAACATCACTGCATTGTGAACTAGAAATCGAAGAATTATATGATATGTAAAATATACCATAATAGAGTTTATACCCCCCACTCCAGTGTTTTTCATTCCTGCAGGAAGGATTTTCTGGATGTGAGTCTTTGGACAAGACCACCAACGTCCCTATTTTCTTCAGCAAGAGGCAGGTAAAATGCTTGGCATCAAATACCTGGTTTGCAAAAGCATTAAGAGGTTTTGGAAATTGATCATACCAAATCAAAGGACCTTGTTATTTGTTGCTTCTCTGGCTTGGACCCATAGCCAGAACTCCAAACACAAGTAAGCAGCTGTCCCCACCCTCAGGACAGATGCTGTGGGAATGTGGTTTGTTTAACGATGATCATACTCAAAAAATTACTAGAACTTTATTTCTTAGAGCAGCATTCCTCAGACCTCCTAGATCAACATCCTATGAAAAACTTGTGAAAAGCACAGATTTTCGTCCCCTGCCCAGACACAGTGACTTAGCACCTCTAGTGTGGACCAGGAGTCTGCATTTCACATTTCCCTGGGGGCTCCAAGGTCCAGTGAGGCCCCAGAGTGACACTCCTGCTGTGGGGTTAGGGATGGGACTCCCAGGTTGCAGAAAGCTTTGGTTGAACTTTGCAAAGTAAGCCAGGCTATGACTGTTGGAAGCTGACTACAGAATGACCTCCCAAATGGTTAAGTCACCAATGACAAAAGCAAATTTGTGACCCAGGGATCACATTTCAGGCTGGGGATCAGGGGAGGGGTGATAGGAAACCCAGCCATCCAGTTGCAGTTCCATGAACACATGGGCTCCAATGGCCACACCCAGGAATCTCAGGAGTGCTGCTTCTGTAGATATTAATAATTTGCACCATTTCTGTGCAGATTCTATGGGATGTGAAAATATGCGCTCAGTTGGGTTTGGACCGGTTCTTTGGCTGTGGGACTACTGAACTCCATAGTAGCAGAATGATTCTCACAGAGGCTCTCATGATAAAATTGCCACAGAAACTCCCACTTCCAAAAGGCATAACTGAGGTGGACCGACCAAGAGCCCAGTGGGGGAGATGGAAAACGCATAGCTCCTCCAGTGTCCACCAGGCGTAGCCCTGGGCGTTGGTGGAGAGTGGACAATGGCTTTTCTCCCAGGAATGAGGGACTACGGAGAGGTAGTCTTTGTAAGGGGCAGGTGGCCCAAAGGTAAAGAACAGCAGCACTTATTAACCAAGAGCCAGCAAGACAATGCTGCTGCCTCTGGCCACTGAGTTCCAGAGTCTTGGGCAATTGCACTTAAGAGTTTGGCAAAAGGGGAATAGGAGGGTGGGAGACATTGGACATCTCCGGCATCTCTCTCCTGCAAGCTTGACCAGCAGGCCTGCCCCTGGCTTCCCCTCTGATAGCAGGAGACCGGTGGCCATGGTCCTGCTGAGGACTGGACCTTGAACCCCTGTCCCACCCTGTGGCAGGGGTGTACAGCATGGCTCCCTTGGGCCACCTCGCCCTCTCTTCCTTCCAAAAGGCAGGAGGCAAGCCCAGAGCCACAGACCGGAAAAAGGGTTGGAAATGATGCTACGGGACATTGGAGCTGGTCATCACAGTGAGCATACCACAAGGCCATAAGGACAAGGCAAGAAAACCACGGGTGCGGCTGGTGCAGAGAACAAGCCATCTCTATCCCAAAGGCCAAAGGCAGAGAGAGTCCAGCAATGAGGTGACTCCAAGGCAGAATGGCACGTTCTGTTCTGGGGGTGAGAGTGTGTCTTTGGAGGTTCCAGGATTTGTGACAAATGAGGTCCTTGAGTGGTGAGCTACTTAGATGGTGGACAATTTCCCAAGGCTGCCATAATAAATGACCACAGACTGGGTGGCTTAGCACAACAGAAGTAGATTCTCTCACAATGCTGGAGGCCAGAAGTCAAAAGCAAGGTGTCAGAGGAGCCATGTCCCCTCGGAGGGCCCCAGGGCGGGTCCTTCCTGCCTGGTCTAGCATCTGTGGCTGCTGCAATCCTTGACTTGCAGCTGCACCCCTGCAGTCCCTGTCTGGCTCAGCTCTAGGCATGCTTGTGGCCCTGTGTTCAACTTTCCTTCCTCTGCTAAGGACACCAGTCATTGGATTTAGGGCTTACCCTGATCCAGTGTGACCTCATCTTACCTTGATTATATCTGCAAAGGCCCCATTTGCAAAGATGGTCACATTCACGGGTCCTAAGGATCAGGACTCCAAAGCATCTTTTAGGGAGGACACAGTTCAATCCACGACAATCGGGCGCAATCTTCTTTCACATTGCAGATAAGGAAACTGAGGTGCTAAGAAGCTAAGCAGGGGTGTGCTTCTTTTTACCCGCCAAGCACCAGGCCTGATGCTCTGGTGGCTCTGCCCACAGCCTGCCTCTTTGACTCATTGTCATGCTGACAGGCTCCCAGCTGATGACACTTCACCTGCTGCCCCGGGGCTGCACGGAATGCGGGCATCTGAGGGCTCCAACTTTCCTGAGGCTCTTAGAACCCACACTGGGCAGTGTGAACTGGCCACTGCTCGGGACCCACTCCCGAGGACAAGGCGGACACACATCACAATGCCCTCTAGTCCCGAATGCTATGATTTCACTGTGACAGACTCCTAGAAGGGGAAGCTCCGGGTGTGAGGGATGATCTGCACCTTTTGAAGGCTTTGTTGAAAGCCTGAGAGAGCAGTCGCCCTGTGTGCATGAGCGGACATCAAATGTCAGACAATGCTGGTGCAGCAGGAGTCTGTGTCATCAGGTGCGTGTTTGAGCCCCAGGTTCCCAGTGGCTGAGACGTGACCACAGCCTGGCGGCTTAGAACAACACGGGTGAACTACCACTGGAGCACAGACGCCCATGGCCGAAGTGCGGGGGCCAGGGGAACATCTGTTCCTCGCCCCATCTCCTGGCGTCCTGTGGCAGCGGTGGTGTGTGGTGTTCCTTGTCCTGCAGACATGTCACTCGGATTTCTGCCTTCTCCTTGTGGCCTTGCCCTCTCTGTCTCTCCTCTCCTCACAGGGACACTTGTCATTGGACTTAGGACCCACCCTGTCAGGCTGGGATAATCTCATCTCGAGAGTGTCACTTGATTCTCTCTGCAAAGGTGTTTTTTCCAAGTAAGGTCATGTTACAGGGACCAGGGGTTAGGACGAGGACATAATTTTGGGGGGCCACAACCCAACCCACTCCAGGTGCCATCTGCTTTTTACAGAGAAGGAAGCCGTGCCTTGGACAGGGCAAGGGAATAGAGTTGAGGCCTCATACTCCGGGCTCTGAATATTTGACAAATGACGAGTGTCCCTCTTTCCCAGCTGTGCAACCCCCTACTGCAGGCTGTCAGAAGTGGTGGCCCCAGGCAACGGGTTCCAGACACCCCACTTCCTAGGCCCTCTCTGATCTTTAAGCATATGCTTTAAGAAAAGCTAAGGAGTCTCTTCCTTTATGGCCTTCTATGGAAAATATTCAGATTTTTTGCAATGGTCCGCACTGCCCACCAGGCCTTAGGGCTTGTGCAGAGACTGAGTGGGTCATTGGCCTGGGAATGGCAGAAGAGTCCGGGTGGTCACTTGGACCCCAGGCTGGCACAGGATTTGGGCTCCATGCAGCCTTGGCCAAGAGGCACGATATCTTCAATCCTCAGTTTCTTCATCTGTAAATAGAGATAACACTATGCCTGCCGCTGGCCCCTCGAGGAAATTTAACAACACATTATAGGTGGTGTTCTCTCCCCAGCGATTCCTCTGGAGCAAAGGCTTAGGAAATGCTTGGTCCAGATGAAGGTGACTATGGGGGCATTTTCTGCATCATGAACTTATTTATGCTTTCAAACTATTTTGAACTGTTTCCCAAGCCTCGCTCACTGGTCCACTCTTCTCAGCCCCTTTTGCTGGTGCAACATGAGGTGGCCCATTTGCCCAAACTCCCAGCTAGGCTCCTGCTCTGAAGACCCAGCCCCGGCCCTACTGCACCCGAGCTTCCTTTTCATTTTAAATCCTCTGGCCATTGGTGGTGTGTCAGGAGGAGCCATTAAGTGTGACGCTTCATTTACTTCTCTTTCCTGCCTTTCCAGGAGCTATAGAACACCATGGTGAGACAGGGCCTTTCAACACTCCAGGCAGACCCCCAATTTCTTTCCTATTGTAACTGATGGGATCTCCTCATTTATCAGAGGAGATTCCATCCTTTGGAAGAAAAATATGGTCATGCCCATTGACTCCAGGCTGTTTGATGTCCAGAGTCCTCTTCATGTCCTGGATAACAAAGTTGGTGAGTAGACAGTGCCGCTGCAAGGCAGTCTCTCTCTGACAAGCCAAGTCCCAGTGACCCTCGACTCAGAGGAGGCACATGATAGCTACTGTCCTGGCTCATGACATGTGAAGGCAGCAGCTTCTGCAAGAAGGGAGACCTCCCTCCCCAGGACTGACCTGCCCTCTTCACAAAGGGATTGACGAGAGGACAGTGCTACGAGGGGCAGCCCACTGACACCAGTTCTGCCACACACCTGGGAGGGACTCTTTAGGAACGGTGGCTCTGGCATCCTCAGGCTATAGTGGCCCCAAAGAGGTCCACATGACACAAGACCCCAGTGAATGCATGTCAAGCCACCTAATTGGAGGAGAAACGTCTTGAGGTTTTGGGAACCTGGAGCCAAAGGAGAGACAAAAACATCAAAATGAAACAGAGATGAACACAGAATGGGCCGGCAGTCCCCCTCCTATGTACGCCCCAAGAGATTATAGCAGGAGTTCAAACAAATGTTCACAGCAGCACTGCTCCCTATAGCCAAGAGGTGGAAACAACTCAAATGTCCCTCAGCAGGTGAACAGACAGACAAAACCTACCACGTATCTCCGCATGGTGGGATATCGCTCAGCCATGACAATGAACGGCATGCTAATACAGGCATATCTGGTTTTATTGCACTTCGTACACACGGTGGTTTTTGTTTGTTTTTTGCAAAGGGAAGGTCCGTGGCAACCTGCATCGAGCAAGTTCATCAGCGCTGCTTTTCCACCAGAACCTGCCTCTCCTTGTCTTTATGTCACATTTTGGTAATTCGTGCGGAATTTCATTATTGTTATATCTGATATGCTGTTCCATGATCAGTGAGATCTTCCTTTTTTTTCTTTGATGTTACCGTTGTGATTGTTTTGGGCACCATGCACTGTGCCCACAGAAGACTGTGAACCTAAACAATGTTGTGTGTTCTGACTGCCCACAGACGGCTGTTCTCCCTCTCTCCCTCTCCACAGGCCTCCCTATTCCCTGACACGGGGATGTTGAAATTGGGCCAGATAATAGCCCTACAATGGGCTCTAAGTGTTCAAGTGAGAGGAAGAGTCACACGTCTCTCACTTTCAATGAAATCTAGAAATGATTAAGCTTAGTGAGGAAGGCATGTCAAAAGTCAAGATAAGCCAAAAGCTCGGCCTCTTGTGCCAAACAGTTAGTCAAATTGTGAATGCAAAGGAAAAGTTTGTGAAGGAAGTTAAAAGTGCTACTCCAGTGAACACACAAATGATAAGAAAGCAAAACAGCCCTATTGCTGATATGGAGAAAGTTTTAGTGGTCTGCACAGAAAATCTAACCAGGCCTAACACTCTCATAAGCCAAAGCCTAACCCAGAGCAAGGGCCTAACTCTCTTCAATTCTGTGAAGGCTGAGAAAGGTGAGGAGGCTGAAGAAGAGGAGTTTGAAGCTAGCAGAGGCTGGTCCGTGAAGTTTAAGGAAAGATGTGGTCTCTATAACATAGAAGTTGCAAGGTGAAGGAGCAGGTGTTAATGTAGAAGCTGCAGTAGGTTATCCAGAAAGTCCAGCTGAGATCACTGAGGAAGATGGCTACACTGCACAGCAGATTGTCAATGTAGTATAAATAGCCTGCTATCTATTGGAAGACAATGCCACTCTAGAGAAGTCAGGCAGGCTTAGTCACTTCTTGTTAGGGGCGAATGCAGCTTGTGACTTTAAGTTGAAGCCAATGCTTATTTACCATTCTGAAAATCCTGGGGCCCTTAAGGATTATGCTAAGTCTACTCTGTCTGTGCTCTAGAAATGGAACGACAAGGCTGGACAACAGCACGTCTATTTAAAGCATGATTTACCTAATATTTTAAGCCTATCATTGAGACCGACCTCTCGGAAAACAAAGAATTCCTTTCAAGATATTTCTGCCCATTGACAAAGCACCTGCTCACCCAGGGGCTCTGATGGAAATGTACAAAGAGGTTGATACTGTTTTCATGCCTGCTAACGCACTATCCATTCTGCAGCCCACGGATCAAGGGATAATTTCAACTTTCAAGTCTTATTGTTCAAGAAGTACATTTAGTAAGGCTATAGCTGCTTTAGGTAGCCAGTCCTCTGATAGATCTGGGCAAGGTAAATTGCAAACTTTCTGGAAAGGATTCACCATTCTAGACGCCATTAATAACATTCACAATCCACAATCCATGGGATGAGGTCAAAGTATTAACATTAACAGGAATTTGGAAAGTTGGTTCCAGCCCTTGTGGGTGACTTTGAGGGGTTCAAGACTTCAGCAGCAGAAGTCATTGCAGAGGTGATGGAAACGGCAAGAGAACTAGAGTTACAAGTGGAGCCTGAGGATGAGGCTGAATTGCTGCCACCTGAGGGTCAAGATCGAACGGCCGAGGAGTTGCTTTTTACGAATGAGCAAAGAATGTGGTTTTCTGACATAGAATATACTCCTGGCCAAGATGCTGTGAACATTGTTGAAATGACAACAAAAGGTTTAGGATATTACATAAACTTAGCTGACAAAGCAGCGGCAAGCTTTGAGAGGACTGATTCCAATTATGAAAAAAGTTCTACTGTGGGCAAATGCTATCAAACAGCATCTCATGCCATAGAGGAATCTTTCGTGAAAGTCAGAGTCAACGTGGCCAACTTCATTGTGGTCTTAGCTTCAGAAACAGCCACAGCCACTCCAGCCTCTGGCGGCCGGCACCCTGCTCAGTCAGCACCATCAGCACCAGGGAGGCGAGACCCTGCCCCAGAGACAAGACTCCTTGGAGGTTCGGATGGTGATTGTCACTTTTCAGCAGTGAGGTATTTTTACATTAAGGTAGATGCATTGTCTTCTTTGACACGATGGTGTCACACACTGAACAGATGACATTACAGGGTCAGCCTAACTTCACATGTGCTAGGAAACCAGGACACGCATAGCTCTCACTTTTCCGTGGTGTCTGGAGTTGATCCCATAATATCTCCGAGGTCTGCCTGTCTGAGCTGTGGTGTGGATGGACCCTGAAATCGTAACTGAAACAGAGCCACACGTTTACATGAAATGTCCAGAACAGGCCAGTTCACAGAGACAGAACGTAGAGGCGGGCGGTCCCCAGGGGTTGGGCAGGGGAATGGGGTGTGATGGCCAACCGGTGTGGGTGCTTTCGGAGAAGGGGATGAAAACATTTTGGAAGCAGACGGAAGTGGTGAATTGTTCAAAATGGTTGATTGTACATTATGTGACTTTTTAACTGAATGAGAAAATGAAAAGTAAATTAAATAGCAGAGCCAGGTCACATGAACAGGAAATATGAAAGTATAGAATCTCTTGGGGTGCACAGCCTCTTTCTGACTATTTTGGGGGTATAAGGGGAAACCCCTAAGAACGGCACAGAGGAGCTGAACGGGCCCTACCAGGCGGGGACTTTCTCTCGAGGGACCTGAAGGTGTCTGTCTGGCCCATCTTGGCTGCAGGCTCCAAAGGATTTTCCCTAGTGAACGGTCTGGCCTGGGACAGGGTGGCAAAGGGCCGCCCTCTGGGGCTGCTGTACGGCCTTTATCTCCCCTGTGTGTCTGCCTGCAGCTCCTAAACAGCCTGTAGCCACCTCCTGCTCAGGTTTAGCCTCTTCCAACCAGACAAATGACCAGATTTGAAATGACCTGCTGATAGATGCCCGCCAATGCTGCCGGCAGTTACAGACTTCACTTGACAACTGGGTCTTCTTTTGTTCACTCGGTTCATAGAAACGGGCGCATTTCCCCTTCCTCCCCCGGCTCCCCAGCCCTGCCACGCAGTGACCCAGGCTGATCTGAGAGGGACCCGGCAGCCAGAGGAGCCCCTGGATGTAGCGTCACCTGTGAGACACAGAAGACACAATTCTTCCCGGTTCCTGCCGTTCTTACGGCACCACACAAAGTTGATTTAGCAAACCTTAATTCCTATTGTGTAGTTTGTAGGTCGAAAGCGTCCCCAAACTTAGATGGTCTAACAGATGGACAGGCGGACCCACAGGTGTCATGGGAGCAGAGGCTGTGGGGAGCGAAAAGAAAGTGCGAAGGTGCAAGGAGAGGAGAGAGCTTCCTCCTGGCCAGGGAGAACCGGGCAGGGAGGGCTTTGTTTGTTTGGGTTGTCATTTGACAAAAGACAGAAGAAGGCCCGAGTAGCCTTAGCTTCTGCATGGTTTAAGAGCAGGTTAGTGTTTTAGAAACACAGGCAAAGAGCAGAACACGAGAAGGAAAAGCGAAGGGTTTCCACTGTACCCACGAGGCACCCTGCGAACACACTGGGCGAGACTGGTCAGACCAGTCTGGGGTGTCTCCAGGACCAGACCCAACCGTGGGACCTTTCCCGGATGCCTCCGGGTGGCCAAAGGAACGAGACACGAAACCAGCCACATGTGACTGATTTGTTGTTAAGGAGTCCTGCGGTATGACAGGTTCCCTGGGAACCCAGCGGCGAACAAGTTCAACCTGTGACAGTTACATTCACGTGATCTCT
Organism: Perodicticus potto; assembly: GCA_963574655.1. Lineage (NCBI taxonomy): Eukaryota > Metazoa > Chordata > Mammalia > Primates > Lorisidae > Perodicticus > Perodicticus potto. Next base: position 24,046 of record CAUYRH010142797.1, on the reverse strand, counting down.
CCACATGGCGCATATGTAGTGACATTTACTGAAACATTTGCTGTCTGCCAAGGGCCCTCCTGAGAGTTTTCCAAGTAGTAACTGCTTTAATCCACTCAACAACTATATGAGATGGGCACTGGCATTATCAACATTTCACAGATGGGGAAACTGAGGCAGAGAAGCATTAAGACACTTGCCCAAGGTTTCAGTGGGAAAGTAGTGCTGCTGTGATAAATGTGGAAATGAATGATAAAAGTTGCCTCGGTGACAAACCCCAAATAATAGTAAGAACGAAGAGGCTGCCCTGCATTCAGCCTCGCTGTGCCCAGGCCCTGCGCACACAGCCTTTCCTCACTGGCTGGCAGTTAGCGTCTGTGTGCTTTAAGTAAGGGGAGGAGCTGAAACCCCTGATATGAAGGAAGGGATGGCGGTTCAGAGCCGATGGACCTTGAACTGAATCTTGGCTCCCACATCTGTGGCCCCGTCACCTGGACACAAAAATGGCACAGCCAGGGACACCCACAGGGGCTCACTAAATCCACCCTCAGCATGCCCGCAGCTACCCAGCTGCTGCATTTTGGACAGGGTTTGCTTGTTTCCTCCAAATCGCAAGTTAAAATTTGATCCCCAGTGCTGGAGGTGGGCCCTGGTCTGGTGGGAGGCATCTGGTCGTGGGGATGGATCCCTCCTATGAATGGCTGGGTGCCCTCCTCATGGTGACAAATGAGGTCTCCCTCTGTCAGCGTCTGTGAGAGCTGCTTGTTAAACACAGACAGGCACCTCCCCCACATCCCACCTGCTTCCTCTCCCGCCATGAGATCTCTGCACACGGCTCCCCTTCACTCTCCACCATGACTGGACACAGCCTGAGGCCCTCACCCAAAGCAGATGCCAGCTCCATGCTTTTGGTTCAGCCTGCAGAACCAGGAGCCCAATAAACCTTTTTTCTTTATAATCCCCCAGCCTCAAGTGAGTACACCTTTATATTAATAGCAACACCAGATGGACTAACAACTCAGCCCGAAGGCAGGTGGGACTTCATGGCTCTAGAATCCCCCCAACACAGTTAGGGTCACTTCTCAGAGCACAGGACCCCTCTGGAATCTTGAGCAGGCAGACCAGCCCCTCCAAATTCAAGCTCAGCCTTTTTGTCTTCCTGATGAGGCAGGAGATGGTTTCTGTCTGCAGTCTCATGTAATCAATCACTCCTCCACCGCAGCAAGTGGGCAGTGTGGTGCCTCCATTTTCAGGACGTGGAGACTGAGGGGGCTGGGCTAGCGAGGAGCAGACCTGGAGGCTTTAGGTTTTGTGTTCAGGGATGTGTCCAATAGGGCCCTCCGGGCTGCAGAGGGAGTGATGAGCACTCAGGTGGGACTGCATTTGGCTCAATGCCCTGCTTTTACCATCTCAAAGTTCTTCACACAAGACATCCTGCGTTCTCATTTTGCACCAGCCCAGCAAGTGATGTAGGAACTCGGGGAAGCAACTGAGAGACGGGCACCTGGGGTCAGGGTCCTAGTTCTGACTCTCTGTGCCACCTTAACTGGCCGTCTACTTCTTGCCTCAGTCTCCCCCCCCCCGTAAGGTGAAAGGCCATGGCCAGGTCAGTATTTCCTCAAGTGTGTTTCATGGAACACTTGACCTTATGGGCACAGAGGCAAAGTTCCCCTGAAAGTGAGTTTGTGAATGGTGCAAATTCTTCTTTTGGAAAGATCAAGGGCAATTTTCATATTCAGGGATCTGTGCAGACATGCAATAAAAAGCCTGATTTTTAAAAAAGGCAAAAAATGGTGTCAGTGTTTCCCAAACCCGTTATCTCACATAAGCCTTGAGAGCAGTGGACTGGCTGGAAGAGTGTTTATCATTTCCTGGAGTGCTCCTGTCATGCAGGAAAATTCAGAGACAGATTGCACAGGCTTGGATGGATTGCGGAAGAACCGGGAGCCCTGGAGAAGGTTCTTGGAGAGGGAAGTGGCCTGAAGAATTGTCCTCAGCCCCACTTTCCAGCACCTGCTCTGAGTGGCCAAGACGGAGAGAGGCTGACACCCTGGGCAACCGTCCTGTCCTCTTCCAGGTGTCAGCAGATCCCTCCAGCACGGTTAGGGTGTCTTCTCTGAGCACAGGACCCCTCTGGATTCTTGATGGTGCTCCGTGTAGGGCAGCACTGAAGCGGAAGCAGCGTGACCCTCCCAGGCAGGCTGGGCCTCTGACAGCTGATGTTTCACGGGACACAAACTCCTGCATGATTCAGCTGCCTTCGGGCTGTCCCCACCACCTTCCTGAGCCCATGTTGCTGCATGACATTCCGAATTCGACTCTGAACTTTCTAGTCAAATTTAAGAAGGTTTACAAGTCCAGGGGAGCACTATCAAGCATCTTTCCTGGACTGGGTGGCCATCTGCCCATCTCCTTTGGAGAAATACCTGTGCAGGTCCTCTGCCGTGTTACAATTAGGCAGTCTTTTTACTATGGAGTTTTCTCAATGGGTACCCCTGTTACTGGGCTCCATGATCCTGTGGTGCTTTGGGGTGCTCATGGCAGGGGAGGGAGAGGAGTCAGGGGCCAGGGGAAGGACACACAAGCAGGCCGATGGAGGTGGCCCTTGGCCTCAGCCTGGCCTGGTCACCCTCTTTGTATCAGCAGAAGGAGGCTGTCTTCACCCCTCCGGCTCCTTTGGGGAAGTCTGGAGCACTACAGTTCACAAAGGCAATGGGTATTGGGGAAGCCTGGGGCAGAGAGACAGGGCCCCACTTTCTAGGTCCCACTCCTCCACTTCCTGCCCGGAACCTCGGGCTGCTGATCTGGAACTGGGTTATGCCCTGTACTTTTCTACTCACCTTGTTGAAAGACCCAGGTGAGAACAAGTGTGATGGTGCGGGGCGAATGTCAGCTCTTGCCATCTGTGTGTGACAAGGGATTTGCTGCTCTGCTCCCATCCCAGCATGAACACCCTCACTCTGCACCCGTGGGCAAGCTCTGGTCTGGGCTGAGTCCTACTTTAAAGTCTCTCTGCCATGAGGGCTGGTCCCTGCGGGCCCTGCACCTGCTTCCACCAAGACACCACTGGGCACCCAAGACCTGGGGGCCTCAACCCTGGACCCAAAAGGGGAGGATTGCGCCTGAGAGGGAGGCAGGGCAGTGGGCGGACCTGGATAATGGGACCCGCCTGGCAGCAGGGCCTGAACCTGCTTCTCAGTAGGTTGGTTTCTAGTGAGGTTGGACTGGAAAGAGCTGTCTGGGGAGGGAGCGTCTGCGGGCAGGACTGTCAGGGTCGTACTGTACCTGCGCCAGGGCCTGGGCCTGGTCTTGGGCTAGAGCCAGGTGTGAGGAGGGCTGGCTTTGACTCCCCCTTCCTGAGCCTGGCATGCGGGGGACCAGCCCAAGGAGGTAAGTCTGGCCCCTGGCAGTCTCTTCCTGCCGTTGGAAGCCAGAGCCCAGGGTGCCTGGCATAGACTGACTTGTGGATAGCCCCAGCCTCGGACATGAGGGAATGATCTTGGGGCTTTCTAGGGTCAGCACAGCAATTCTTGATCTAGAACTTCGTACTAGAATTCCGGCCATCACTCCCTCCCAGAACTTCTAGTCGCCATACATTTGTTCAGTCATTCAGCAAACATTCATGTGCACGAATTCTAAGAACACAGCTCTGAACAAGACAGATTCAGCCCTGGCCCTGGGCTGTTACCTTCTTGGGTAGACAACAGTAAGCAAGAAACTATGGCACAGGAAGAGACTTGTCAGGGAGTGAAAGTGCTCTAAGGAGCATGGGCTTGGCCAGAGGCCTGAAGGCTGGGAAAGTGTGCCCTGTCTCAGACAGCCAGGCCAGGATCTGGTGATATTCCTAGTAGCCGGGCAGGAAGGCAGAGTGACCCTGGACTCCCAGACACATGCACCTTGCTGTGAACTTCCCGAATACCATGAATCCGAGACCTGAAACAGCCCAGCACTCCCAGAAGCAAATGATGACTTCCTGGCACAGGACTTAGACGAGAGAGCAGGAACATTTACGGACGGTCTTCCTCATCGTTGGTCATCATTAGGTTTCTCAACCAGTCAAACAATCTAACACCTCAGTCCCAAAAGGCCCTGGACTGTGGGGAGAACGTGGCCACTCATAGAGACCCTCTTGGGCAGGGCAGGTGGTCCAGCCTGCCCTCAGATGCCAGCTCCTGTGTTTCCATCTGGACATGTCATACCAGTATCTGTGGGATGTTTTGAAGAAAGCACACGTTTTCCCCATACCATCACCTGATACCAGTAATTTCATTTTCACCTATGACTTCCTCTTGTTGCCCAGCTCTGCGCTAGGGCTGGAGTCACAGGCTGGACTTATAGGATAAATAAAATGCAGTCCTGTGCTGAGGCAGCCATCTGGTCCAGGGTAGGGACTCACTGATGGGTGGCGAGATGGAGACATGCTCACTCCCCCACAGGCCTGGCTGTGCATGAGTTGGTCCCATCTGGGGACTCAGGAATATGTCTTGGAAGAAATGATACTTACGCTAAGGCTTCAAGAGTTTGCCAAGTGAGAAAGGTGGAAAGGCATTTCAGACAATCTTTATATTTTTCAGGAGATGACTGGAAATCTGGATATTTATATGAAACCTCCGGACTTTTAACTGTTACCCAACAATTAAAACAAAAAATAAAAAGTACAAGCCAAATAAAGCATGTCTTGGGGTGAAACTTAAGAGTTTGGGCAACCTTGCATCCCCGGTCTCGTGTTTGCATTTAGAATTGTAATTATAGTATATGCGCAATTTTTTCCCACTTAACATGTCGTGAATATTTTCCATGTTTATGTAATCCTTTAAAAGCTATTTACAATGATTACATAACGTTTGGGACGTGTCATGATTCGCTTTACATTTTACCTCCTGTTAGATGCCCAGGTCGTTGGGTGGAGTCTCAGACTCACCCCAAGCTGGCTTGTCAATTCATTTCGCTCAAGAAGAGCCACTCGGACGAGTCAAATGTACCTTACCTGCGTCCCCTCCCAGAGAATCACACACATCTTCAGATTTCAGCACAGGAGGGGACTTCAGGGTTCATCAGTTCCCATCCTTTTATTTTTTCAGCTGAGAAAACTCAGACCTTGTCCAAGATCAAGGGCAAATGTCTAATAATCCCTTCGCAGTGAAAATGATTGAATTTCACTGAAATACATTAAAAAAGAGTTAGAGCATTTATTTATTTATTTATTTTTGGCCCTGAATATATATACAATTGGGGGAGAACTAATACCTTTATGATATCAGGTCTTTTACCCCAAACATTCTACCTTTGTATACATTTTAAAATTCATTCCTAGGTTATTTATGCATATGTATATCATATCTGTCCATTTGTTGATATTGCTATTATAAATAGCATCTTTTCAAAATGTGTGTTTTCTAATTGTTGCTGCTTTATAGAAAGGCAATGGAGTTTTGTGTATTGGTTTTGCATCCGCTCACCTTATTTCACTCTCTTATTTATAATTTTCCATAGGTTCTTTTTGAGCTTTCTATGTAGATATTTTCATCTGCAACTAGTAAGAGTTTTCTCTATACCTTTCTTCCTTTATATTAAATATTTCCTTTCTGTGTGTTGTGAAATCAATTAGAACCTCCTGTTTGATATTATTTAGATTTGTCTGATATCTGATCTCAACAGAAATTCTTTCAGCATTCCTCCACATATGATTATTGTAGGTATTTTCAGTAGATGCTTTTTATCAGATTAAGAAAGTTCCCTTCTATTACTCTTGTGCTAAGATTTTTAAACCATGATCGGATGTAGAATTTTGTTGAATGCTTCCTTTTTGCATTTATCAAGGCAATGCCTGGTTTTTCTCCTTTAATCTGTTATTGTAGCAAGTTACATCAACAGATTGCCTACGCCAGTCTGTGTTTCTGGGATAAACCTGACTCGGACCTGATTTATTACTGAGTATTGATGATGCTAAATTTCCTTTTAAATATTGTGTGTGTTGTATCTGATAATTTGTGCTAGGGAAACTTAAAAAAACTTACTTAGTTGTAGATATTTTAGAATTTCCTCTATGGTTTCTTCCTTGGCCTGAGAGTCCTTTACATGTGTGTTTTCTAATAGGCAAACACGTGGGTTTTTCCCGTTATCTCTTTGTTACTGATTTCTGACTGAAGTGCACCAGCAGAGAGAACGTGGTCTATTGGCCTGAAATTAGGTGAGGCAGGAGTTTAACGGGCTAGTGGGTCATGGATGTTTGTACATATGCACTGTATCATATGTCGTACATATATGATGTATGTACTGTATATCATATATTTTACCTATATATACTATCTAATATTCATCTAGTTTGATGAAAATTTAGTACATTTACATGCATTGTGGTTACTTATATTTGGGGGTTTATTTCTACTATCTTGCTACATGCCTTCAATTTTTCCTAATTTTGTTTTTTTTCTTCTTTTCTTATATGCTTTTAATTTATTCTTTTTCTTATTCCATTTTTCTATCCTTGTACTTATATGGACGTTGTGCACTCTACAGATTTTTTTATTGTTTATGAAAGCTACTTCAATAAGATACTTAAATTAATAACGTTTAAGATTTGGGCAGTGCCTGTCGCTCAAAGGAGTAGGGCGCTGACCCCATATACCTGAGGTGGCGGGTTCAAACCCGGCCCCAGCCAAAAACTGCAAAAAATAAATAAATAAATAAAGTTTAAGATTTATCAATATTTTTATTCCTCCAAAATAGTGCAATGATCTCTTTGGTTATCTTATTTTCCTTGTTCCTTCTATGGTCTTCTTGGAATTTTCAGTAAAGATACATGTTGATCATGTACATGATAAATACTTATAATTTTATTGTCAGTTTAAAAAAATCCCTGTTGGATTGTCTCACTCCACTGTCTGTGTCTTTCAAACTCTCTTTCATATTTTCATCGCCGTATTTCATATCCAGGTAAGAAATTTCATATTCATATCTTGGCAGCATTTTGTATCATTTACTCACTAAATATTTTTCCATCTGTGTATAGTATGCTGCCTAACACAATCGTCTAATCTTTTCATTTTTAAAACTGTCATACAGTAAAACTGGCTTTTATCGGGGGGACGTCCAGTTGTGTGAGTTCTCAAGTATGTATAGATCCATGTAGCCACCGCCAAGGTCAGGACACAGGACAGTTCCACTCCCTATCAAAGCGCCCTGGTGCTTTTCTGTTACAGCCATTCTCTTCCCCTTCTCTCGGTCTGTTCTTCCACCGTTGTAAGTTTCTCATTTATAGAACGTGCTATGAACGAAACCACATAGCATATAACCTTTTCAGACTCATTTCTTTTGCACAGCATACTTACCTTTGAGTTGTTTAACTTGTCGAAAGCTCTGCCTTTTTCTTGCTGGCCAGCATGGCTGTGCCTTCACTTGTTGGTCCGTCTTCCTGTGGACACGGTGGCCTCTCCTCGTGGTTTTCATTTGCATTCCCTCCATGTCTAAGGATGTTGAACGACTTTGCATGAGCTCACTTGCCACCTCGGAGTCCTCTTTGGTGAAGTGGTTGTTGAAGTCCTTTGTGCATTTATAATTGGGTTGGTTATTTTCTCATTATTGAGTTTCTAGAGTTCTTTATATATTCTGGATGAAAGTCCTTTGTCTGATATAGGCTTTGCAAATATTTTTTCTCAGGCTGCAGCTCATCTTTTTATTCTTTTAATAGTACCATTCTCAGAACAAATTCTTTGACTCATCATGAAGGCCAATGTATTACTTTTTCCTTCTGTGATAATGTTTCTGGTGTCATGTTTAAGAACTCTTTGCCCAATCCGAGGTGATGAAGTTGTTCTCATATATAGTATTTTCTTGTAGAAGTTTTATAATTTCATGTATTATATTTAGTTCTAGATCTACTTTGAGTTAATTTTTACATAAGGTATGAAGTTTTGATTGAGGTTTATTTATTTACTTTTTATGGCACATGAATACTCTGTTATCATTTGTGGGAGAGATTATCCTTTATCGGCTGGGTTGCTTTTGTACCCTTGTTAAACATCACCTGATTATATTCTGTCTGGGCTTATTTCTTGGGTTTCTATTCTGTTCTGTTGACCTCAGTCAGTAACACTTAGCCAATACCACACTGTCTTTATTCGTGTTGTATAGTGTATCTTAAAAGGGGTAGTATGATTCATCTAACTTTATTATTTTTTTCAAAGTTATTTTTAGCTATTTAATTTCTTTTGCCTTTCCAAATAAATTTTAGAACCAGTTTATCTATATCTTCAAAAAGTCATGCTTGGGCTCAGCGCCTGCAGCACAGTGGTTATGGTGCCAGCCACATGCACCAATGGTGTCATGTTCAAATCCAGTCCATAGCCTGCTAAACGACTACAATTGCACCAAAAACAAAGCTGGGCGTTGTGGCAGGCGCCTGTAGTCCCAGGTACTTGGGAGGCTAAGACAAGAGAATCGCTTAAGCCTAAGAGTTTGCAGTTACTGTGAGCTGTGATGCCATGGCACTTTACTGAGGGTGACAAAGTGAGACTCTGACTCAAAAAAAAAAAAAAAAGTCATGCTAGAATTCTTCATGGAATTGCGTGAAATCTATATTAACTTGAAGAGATTTGACATTTTTACTATTCTGAGTTCCAATTCATTAAGACAGCATTTCTCTCTATTTGTCTTCTTTGATTTATCAGTATTTGGCAGTTTTAAGCAGATAGATCCTGCACATGTTATATTTACACTTAAATATTTCACTATTGACTATCTTAGGACTTACTGTAAATTGTACTGGTTTTAAAATTTTGGTTTCCAGTTATATCTTGATAGTATGTAGCAACATGATTAATTTTTTAATTTTTATTTATTTATTTTTTTGAGACAGAGTCCCACTGTGTTGTCCATAGTCAAGTGCTGTGGCATCACAGCTCACAACAACCTCAAACTCTTGGGCTTAAGTGATGATTCTCTTGCCTCAGCCTCCTGAGTAGCTGGGACTACAGGCACCCACCACAACACCCAGCTATTTTTGGTTGCAGTTGTCATTGTTTTAGCTGGCCTGGGTTCAAACTCTCCAACTTCGGTGTATGTGGCTGGTGCCATAACCACTGTGCTATGGGTGCTGAGCCAACATGATTAATTTTTGTATGGTGATCTTGTATCCTAGAACCTTCCAAATCTACTTATTACTCCTGGGAATCTTTTAAAATAAAGATTTCTTGAGTTTTCAATATAGATAGTGTAGATAGTTATGTTGTCTGAGGACAGAGACAGTTTTCTTTCCAATATGTTTGCCTTTTTTTTCTTTTTTTAATTTTATTGTCTTAAGATTTCAATGATGATGTTGAATAGGAGTGGTAAGAGTGGACATCATTGCCCTGTTCCCACTGTTTGGGGAAGTCTTTCGTTATTAAATGTGATGCTAGCTATATGAATGTGTAGATGGCCTTTATTAGATAGAAGACATTCCCGCCTATTGGTGTTGTGCTGAGAACTTTATCATGAATGGATGTTCAGTTCTGTCAAACGCTTCTTCTGTACATGTATCAGTTGAACTGTTTCAGAGCATTTTTATGTAGATTCCCTTGATTGATTTTTTTTTTTTTTTTTTTGAGACAGAGTCTTACTTTGTTGCCCTCAGCAGTCTGTCATGGCATCATAGTCACAGCAACCTCAAACTCTTGGACTCAAGTGATCCTCTTGCCTCAGTTTTTCATTTTTAGTAGACAAGACCTCACTCTTGCTCAGGCTCATTTCAAACTCATAAGCTCAAGCGATCCACCTGCCTCAGCCTTCCAGAGTGCTAGGATTGCAGGCATGAGCCACCGCACCCAGCCATTGACTTATCTTTTTGAGTATGGAACCAGCCTTGCATTCCTAGGATAAACTCCTCTGGGTGACGGTATATTATTCTTTTCATATATTGCTAGAATTATTTGCTGGTATTTTGTTGGGGACTTTTGTGTTTGTGTAGGATATTGGTCTAGAGTTTTCCTTCTTTTATAGTATTTTTCAAGTATTGGTAATGGGGTAATGCTAGCTTCATAAAATGTGTTAGAAAGTAATGCTTCATGTTTTATTGTCTGGGACAGATTGTGTATGATTGATGTTATTTATTCTTTCACTATTTGGTAGAATTCACTAGTGAAACCATCTTCGACTGGAGATATATTTTTTGGAAAAAAATTTAAAACTATGAATTGAATTATTCAGTAGTTATAAGGTTATTAATTTAAACTTGAGTAATTTTTGGTAGTTTTTATTCAAGGAATTTATCCATTTCATTTGAGATGTAGAAAATGTGTATGTAGCATTGTTCATAGTATTCCTTTAAATCTCTATGATGTCTGGGAGGTCTCCTTTTTTCTTTGTGAGTCTCCCTTAAGGGTCATCCATTTTATTAATCTTTTTAAAGAACAAGCTTTTGGTTTTACTTTTTTTTCTCTTTTGTTTTCCTGTGTTCAATTTGATGGGTTTCTGTCCTTGTCCTCTTATTTCCTTCCTTCTGCTTTCCTTTGGTTTATTTTGCTCTTCCTTTTCTAGTTTCTTTTAAAAAAGGGTCAGATCACCAATATGAGACCTTTTTTATTTTCTTATATATAAAGCATTTAATACTATAAATTTCCCTCTCAGCACTGCTGTAGCTGCAGCTAACAAAGTTTGATATGTTACATTTTCACTTTAAATTACTTTAAAATATCTTCTAGTTTCCCTCGAGACTTCCTCTGTGTCACTGATTATTTCAAAGGGTATTGTTTAATTTCCAAGAGTTTGGATATTTTACCTTTCTGTTATAAATTCATTGCTTCATTGAATTATAGGAAATACTTTGTGTAACTTAAATTCCTTTAACTTTGTTAAGGTCTGTTTTATGGCCCAGAACACAGCCTGTCCTGGTGAATATTCTATGTGCACTTGAAAATAATGTTTGTTGCTTTTTTGGATGGACCGTCCTAAAGGTCTATCAGTTCTGGATGTCAATGTCATTGTTCAGTTCTTCTCTAACCTTGATGATTTTCTGTTAGTCCTGTTATTGAAAGGGGAGTGTAGACGTCTCCAGTGATTAACTGTGGATTCATCTGTTTCTCTTTTCAGATCCTCAGTTGAATTTCACGTCTTTTGAAGCTTTGCTCTTCAGTGAGGGACATTGGGCTTGTTGCATTAGTGGTGAATTGATCCTTTTTATTATAAAATAATGTCCCTGTTTATTCTAGAGCTTGTCCTTGAGTCTGCTTTTTCTAAAGTTAATGTAACTACTCAATGTCCAGCAAGTTTTTAATTTTAGTCATTATAATTTTTTTTTTTATAGAAACAGAGTCTCACTTTATTGCCCTTGGTAGAGTGCCGTGGCGTCACACAGCTCACAGCAACCTCCAACCCCTGGGCTTAGGCGATTCTCTTGCCTCAGCCTCCCGAGTAGCTGGGACTACAGGCGCCCACCACAACGCCCAGCTGTTTTTCTGTTTTGCAGTTCGGCTGAGGCCGGGTTTGAACCCACCAGCCTCGGTATATGGGGCCGGCGCCCTGCTTAATGAGCCACAGGCGCCGCCCTTAGCCATTACAATTTTTATTACTAGAAATTCTTTTTTTTTTCTAATCTTCCTTGTCATCATTTATAAATTTCCCTCCCTCGATCATGTTTTAAGCTTCACTTTTATTTCTTTAATCAAGTTAAACACATTTGTATTATTTCTTGTGTTTGGCATTTCCATTTTGAAGTCCTTGGGGGTTGATTCCACTGTCCCTTATTGCCACTGCCTTTTATTCTAATGTTCTGCCATTTTGGATGGTGAGCTACAAATTCTCCTTGAAACTTTATCTGTAGGAAGTTTTTGATGCTTGGTTTGAAGTTGCACCTGCTTTCGTTCTCCACAGCAGCTCTGTGTAGGTGGATATCACATCCATTTTACAGATGAGGAAACTGAGACTCACCAAGGCTAAGGGACTTGCCCAAGGCAGAAAGTGATGGACTGAGGACTTGATCCCAGGGCCATTGATGCCAAAGTCTGTGTTCTTCCCCTGTTTTATCATGGCGAGTCTCTTCACGGCTGCAGGAGCCCCAAATCAGCATTAGGGGTGCTGTGCATCACCTCCGAGTTGCTGTACTATGACACAAAAGTTACCCAGAGTCAAATGATAGATAACCGGTACCCTTGTATGGCATGCTCTCCTCTCGGCTGCAAAGATGGGTCTTTTCTGCTCTCGTCCTTCCTCAGGGAGCTTCGCTTCTTTGCTATGGGCTGAAGAGAAGTCTGGATAATCAACCGGTTGTTCTACAAAGCAAGTAGTTTTTGGAGAGAACAATGATGATGAGAATGTGCTCCTCAAACATGATGACGTGTCTTGTGCCTTTGTGGGCTTGGCCTCCTCCTGTCTCCCCGATGGTTCCCAGACGTCATGCCGCCGCCAGCTGCCCAAAAGTGCAGGAGAAGTTAGTATCTCGAAGGTAAACTTAAAGAAACAATCGAGGTGAGAATCATTTAACATATTGTTAACCATTTTCCAGTAAACAGTTTGGTGGTATTTAGTACAACTACCACCTTCCATCACCACAGAAGGAAGAAGCTCTGTGCCCACTGAGGACCTGCTGGCATCTCCCACCTCTGATTGTGGGGTGAACTTTTAACATGGGAAATAAGAGCTGGGAGGTCAGGCTGATGACCTCCCCCCCACTGCTCCCTGAGGGTTGCTTGGAGCTGCCGCTTCTCCTAGATCTTCGGTGTCCCTCTCCGTCCTGGGTCTTGCTCACATCCCACATCTTCACTGCCCCCCAGGCCTGCCCTTCCCCAGAGCAAGCCCAGTGCAGACTCATACCAGGCCACTGCCCTTTGAAGGCTTCCCAGAGCTGATGGTCCAGCTCCGGTTTCCTCAGCACAGTCAGAAAAGATGTGCTCCTTTGGGCCCTGGAGGTGGCCACTACTTCTCCCCACACTCTGATCCCCCCACAGAAGATGCTCGAACCTCATTTCTGAGCTTTGGGGAGTTGGCACATCCTGACTGAAGCTTTTCTGTGCCCACTCCCTCTGCCCCAGGCAGCCTATCCTGGGAGCCCCACTGCTCCCTGCAGATGTCAGCTCCTTGAAGAGGCCTCCGGGTGTCCTGTGGACAGTGGCGCCTCCCTTGCTGCAGGGCCCCCTCCTCAGTGCCATCGTCCCCACACAGCTCATCTCCACTGGACGTTCTGTTAGCTGTGGATTTTGTTTTTGTTTTTAAATCCATTTCCCTTAGTGGAAGTACAAGGTCTAGAAGGCAGGAACTAGAACAGGGACTAGTTCCTGTGTGCGTTAGAGAGTGTCCTCACAAAGTCCGTGTCCTTCCAGAGCCCAGTGACCTCTTGGAAATTAAGTGGTTGCACATGTAATACGTTAGCATGAGGTCATAAAGGAGAGGCTTCATAAGAAGAGGGGCATTTGGCCACAGGGACACGGGGCCAGGCCGTGGGACACAGAGGTGGAGACTGTGGTGATGCAGCCACAAGCCAAGGAACATGGAGATGTCCAGCAGCCCCAGACGCTGGAAGAGGGAAGGGAAGACCCGCCCAGAGCCTTTGGAGAGAGCCTGGTTGTTTTAGTGTTTCCTGTTGCTATCGCTGCAGATCTGGCTAATTTGAAAAGAAAAGAAGAACTCTGGAGGCTGAGAAGTCCAAGGTGGAGGGGCTACATCTGACATGGGCCTCCTTTCTAGAGGGGCTCTCTTAGAGTCCCCAGGTGGGGCAGGGCATCGCCTGGGAGGGGGCTCATGAGAGAGCCACACTGGCTCTTGTGACAGATGACAGACCTGCCCTCAGTAATCCATTAACCATTAATCCACCCATGAGCAGAGCCCTCATGGTCCAATCATCTCCCACAGGACCCTTCTCTCAATGTGTCTGCATTCGGGACCAAATTTCCAATGCTTGAACTTTTGGGGACACATTCAAACTGTGTCACTGGCACTGCTGGCCTCCAGAACTGGCTCGAACACACTTCAGTGGTCATGAACCCTCGCTGTGCGGTGCTTTGTCACAGCAGCACGGAACACGCCTTCTCGAAGAAGGGATGGGGAGAGGGGGCAGGGGCGGAGCCAGTACATTGCACTTCCTGCTGGGTCTGCTGCTCGAGGTCCTTACAAAATGTGAAATCGAGCCCTGAGCCCAGAGTCGTGAGAAGCTTTTAGGACCATCCTGGGCCCCTCGCAGGCAGCAGGAAGAGAGAAGGCTCCAGGGTTCTGAGCAGAGATGCCCAGCGCCCTGCCAGCGGCCCATGGCCAGTGGCTGCAGAGCACGGCCTTTGCCCCAGAAACGAGACCAGGGCAACTCTATCTTCCTAGCTGCAGATACTGGCAGAGAATTTCCTGGAAGCCCCTGTGATATTTCGAATTGTTCCCTTAGGGCCTTCTTGGAACCCTCCTGACAATAGGAGCAGCCGGGCCACACAATGACAGCACTGTTGCTGGGAAAGTTTTTCCGATTGTTGTTCATCAAAATCAAAAGCCCTCTAGTCTCGAGAGTAATTGAATCATCCAAAATATTTCTTCAAAAGTCCCTCGGGGTGATCCCACCCTTACCCCCTGGGATACTGCTGAAGGTTTAGAGGCAGAGGATCCAGAGGCCTATCCCTGTGGGCGAAGCAGGCTGGGGGCTTGGGGAAAATGCTCCCCCACCCACAGGACGTGCAAGTGCAGGGAAAGGCCCTTTGAAGGCAGACGGCCCGTGGTTTCGGCACGTGGCCTCCAGTTGTTCAGCGCTGCCCACTGCCCTTTCAAAGAGGATGGGCCACGCCCAGGGATGGGATTAGTCAAACATCTTTTCAAATGTTTTGGGTTCAGCAAAACCCCATATCTATTTGCCAAGTTATTTTTCATTTAATTATTAAGCCCTGGTGTATTCCAAGGGAAATGTAATCCTCATGTTTCTGATTCATCCGGACTTAATTCATCCACATGCCTGTGAGTGCTCTCTGGGGTCTGCGACGCCCCTGGAATCTCCTAAGAGGCTTTCCTGCCCCCAACCCCACCCCACTCGCCCCTTGTAAACAGGAAGCTGATTTTTGCCAGCCTGAAGTGAACTTGGACACCATAAGGACCAAGCTCAGCTTGCGATAGAATTTCAAGAGGGTTCTCAGGGTGTTCAAACATCCTCCCTCCTGCTGCTGTGATCAGTCCCTACTGCAGGGCGACAACCGGAAAGAAAAACCCAGAGTGCTGGCTGAGGGGCACTGGGGCCTGGGGCCTTTGGAGGGCCAGGCCAGCTTCTGGGGACAGGTGCAAGGGACAATCTTGCAGCCTCGCCTCCCTGAGGCTTCTACTGTTGGATCGGAGATCTGAGGTGGAGACATTAAAAAGACAATCATGCTCCTGTTTTCTGCTAGAGGCCTGAGCAGACCTCGGGGCTGCCCCCACCTCCTGCTTCTATTCAACTGTCCCTGCCTCCCATGGGGTTTGGGATGCAGCCTCCTGTCCTAATGCTAACTGATGTTTTCAATGTGGGGTGGCAGCCAGAGCACCAGAACCCCAGAGAGTGGGGCCCTTGCCTGCATCGTGCGGGCTCCCTGTCCACCTTCCCAGAGTCACGGAACCTCGCTGGGCCTCAGTTTCCTCACCAGGCTTGACCGTGTTGGTCTCGAAGTCCAGGATAACATGAATGTTCTCTGAATCTAAAAGTGGAGGCCCTAGCGAAACTGCCCTTCCGATCTCTAATTATAGCCCCGTGACTCACTTGTCATAAACCCAAGTCCCCGAGAAATGCTCTAAGGAGGTTTTATATGCTGGAACCAGACACCTTGTTCTGGCTGTCGTAGTGGGTGTTGGTGTCAAGAACAGGACTGAGGTTTTCCCTCTGGGGTTTCGGTAGGGGCTGGGGTAAAGGACTGCAGCACGGCGTGTCTTGGAGGGTCCTCTCTACCCCTGTGGAAACCCCGGGATCACTGCTGCAGCCCTCGGTGGGTGGGGGTGGCACAGAAAATTTTTCTTAGACCCTGACTCTTCTTCCCCTTCTTTGCCCAGCCCAGTGGCCCCCTGGAGCTGTTGGAGGTTGTCGCAGAACAGCAGGGACACCAGCACTGTCAGCTCAGAGGAAACAATAGTGACACAGTGGGGTGAGTATGTTGGTGGGGGGAAGCGGAGGGTGGACAGAGGGCAGGTGGGTGCAGGTAAGAAGCGGAGGTGGGTGGGGCCTTAAAGACCCATCTGCAGTATCTGCAAAGCATTGCATCATAGCGATGTTTTCCCTACTTGTGGACCAAGCGGCCTTGCCTGGGGAGCCTGCTAGGGTCATCCTGAGCGGAGAGTCCATGGGAACGGGATGGGAGAAGCCAGCCCTGCACCCAGCAGCCACTTTTGGTGGCACTCTGCCCCCAGGGAATTCCCACGGAGCTGCCAGCGGGTGGTAGGACCTTCCTGCCAGGCCAACTCTGCCAGGGCAGTGGTGGACATCTAGCTCTCCCAGGGCCTTTGTCCTTTCAGGGCATTGCTGCGTTCCAGGAGGGGGACAGTGTCCTTAGGTGAGGGGGATGAAGATGAGAGACAGCAGGAAAAGAAAAGAAAAGCACTCAAAAAAGGCTTCTCCCCATTTATTGATTGCCTGCTTTAAACAGGGTTGGGGTACAGACCAGGACGGGCTGACTTCAATTCCTCTGACCCTGACACTGGGAGGTCTGTCTGGGGTGGGAAGCCTGATGCATGGACACCACAGTTTTGCGTTGACCCAGGGGTGGCCCTGCAGGCACGAAGCACGTGGTCAGCTGCAGCGTCCATGCACAGGAGCCCTCAGGCCCCAGCAGCAAAGTCTGCAAGTTTGTAAATTTCCTATTTTTAAAGAATGATGCACTTACATGAAGCCTAAATATTCAAGTAGGTAAAAAAGTGAAGCCGTGGCTTCCACAGCTGCCCATCGCCCCTTCTCTCCTCTCACCTCTTCTGTCCACTGTGGCTGGGGTCAGGCTCTGCAAACGTGTTCTCTGTCCTCCTTCCTTTATAGCAGGGGTTCTCAACCTGTGGGTCGCGACCCTTTTGGGGGTCGAACGACCCTTTCACAGGGGTCGCCTAAATACATCCTGCATATCAGATATTGACATTATGATTCACACCAGTAGCAAAATTACAGTTATGAAGTGGCAATGAAAATAATTGTATGGTTGGGGGTCACCACAACACGAAGAACTGTATTAAAGGGTCATGGCATTAGGAAGGTTGAGAACCACTGCTTTATGCCTTTGTGGCAAATACCACCTCACTGGTGAGCCTTCTTCACATCACTCGACTGGGATCCTAAGAGTCTTCTGAGGGTTGCAGCCTACAGCTGGGTCCAAGGAGCATCCGGTGGGGACACCTCTGGGCAGCAGGTGCTGGAGCCTGTCAGGTCAAGGCAACCCCTCCCATCCTCCTGCTGAGCCTGGTCCAAAAGCCGCGTCTCCCTGGGGCCTGGCTCAGCCTCCTCCACATTAGCAGGTGGGCTGTGAATCAGGCTCAGTCAACCCTGCTACTGGTCTGGTTGCTGCTGGGGGACAACGCGGGCTTTAAGCAAGTCTTAATCCTCAAACCTGGGCTCAGACAGGGTCCCAATATGTGAGAACTTCCCGCTTGAAGCTCTGCCCTGACGAGTCCTGCCTGCCCCATGCAAGTTCTCTGGCCGCGTTGTCCTTATCCATAGGGAAAGGGGCTGAGCATTGTCCAGGGCCTGCCCTGATGCCCATTCCTCCCTATGCCACCCTGCTCTGACTTCCAGGAGAAAAAGACAGCTGGGGCCTTCAAGAACAGAAACCAGACTCCTCCTTCCTTCCTCCTTCCCTTCTTTCTCCCTCCCTCCTTTCTTTCTTCCTGCCTCCTTCCTTCCCTCCTCCCTCCCTCCCTCCTTCCTTCCTCCTTCCCTCCATTCCCTGCTCCTTCCTGCTTCCCTCCCTACCTTGAATTTTCTTCCTTTCTTGACCTAACCAGCCCCAAGTGGCTCCATGGAACTGGTGCCTGAAAGGGACAGTGGTGACTGTGGCTTGTCACTAGTCCTGGGGAAGGACAGTCTGGAGGGGAGGGATGGCTGTGCCCACTGTTAATGACGGGAGAGGGACACATCAGGAGATGCACCTTACCCATGACCCTGGCAACAGAGAGAAGGGAGACAGCAGGCTCAGACGGCTCTTCAGTGATAACAGAAAAGACCTCACGGGGTATCATCAGGGCCCTGCCTGCAGACCACCCAGCTCCAGCCCCTCCTGGCAGCCCTGCGACACGGCCCTGGCCCTGAGAATCCCGTTTCACACCGGGGCCACAGCAACTCCAGTGACAAGAGGTTGCTGGTGGTGGCTCAGCCAGAGGCACCAGGGCCAGATTTTGCCTGGGTCCTCTGGCCACAGCCAGGATTCAAGGGGTCTCCATTCTCAGCTCTTCTCCTTTCCCACTGTGCCTTCCTCAAGTCTCCTACTTTTTTTTTTTTATTGAGACAGTCTCACTTTGTTGCCCCTGGTAGAGTGCTGTAGCATCACAGCTCACAGCAACCTCAAAGTCTTGGGCTCAAGTGATTCTCTTGCCTCAGCCTCCCCAGTAGCTGGGACGACAGACGCCAACCACAATGCCTGGCTATTTTTTTTTGCTGTAGTTGTCATTGTTGTTCAGCAGGCCCGGGCTGGGTTTGAACCTGACAGCCCCAGTGTATGTGGCAGTGCCCTAACCGCTGAGCTACAGGCGCCGAGCTCATGTCTCCCATTTAAGGACCACCAGCTGAAATCAGTGGGTCTATAGGCAGTGCCCAGGCAGCAAGGTCACCTCCCTGCTCTGCTGAGTTGGGCCACTGAGGCCCAGGAAGGAGGAAATACCTCTTTAGTGGCCTCAAAGATGAAATCAGGGGCCCGGGACACAGGAGGCCTTTCTCCGGAGAGCAGGAAGGAGGAAGGAACAAGGGTGATTGGTATTTGTGCCCCTGGGCACCAACGCTGGGAAAGTCTGGTGGGGGCTGAGGCTCCAGGACCATGTCTCCCCAACAGCTGGGAAGGGACAAAGTGCACCTGCGGCTCACAGTTCTGCTCAGAAGTCAGAAGTTTCCGTAATTACCCACTGGGGCAGGGCCTGGGCTTCAGATTCAGAACCTCAGAGGGCTCTAGCACCCTTAGTCTCCTCTGCACGGTACCGCAACTTTAAATAAAGCACTCAGTACGGACAACATGGTCTAACATTCAAGATCTTGATTTTGTCTGGTTGGTTTGTAACATTCAAAGGAAAAGACATGCAACTCCGTGGTCACGCTGGCCGCTGGGCTAGGGGACTTCCTGGGGTCCTTGGCATCCCTGGGTTCTGGGTGTTCAGCTGTGAAGATGGCATGAGGCAGGGCCTGCTCTTGTGTCAGCTGGGGACACGACCTGACTCTGGCACACACAGCATCTCTTAAGCTGCCAGGGACAAGTCGGTGCACTGGGCTAGTTCTCATACTCCAGGCCCTGGAGTGGTGTTGGACGACCTCCATGTGTCCAGACTCATTTTCTCATGCCCCTCCCCAGCCCGGCTGCAGCCCAGCCCCTCTGGTCCACACCCTCCCGCACTGCCCTCTGAGGCTGGATGTGCCTCTTGGGGCAAGGGGCTTCTCCACTCTGCCAGCTGCAGCTCTGGCACCAAGCCCCTTCCTCCCCGGGTGCAGCCCACACTGACGTCCATGGGGCCCTGACTCAGTTGACCTTGCTCGTGGGTGTCTGGTCTTACCCAGGCTGGACGCTGATCGAGAACAGAAATCCTCTTTCCCCTTGTATGCCAGATAACTCAGGATAGCTTTTTAAGTATGAAAAACAAAATTTCACTGGTTATAAATGCAATCCATGCTCATCATGGACAAGTTGGAGAATGTTCAAAGGTGGAAAGAAAAAAGAGTCGGAATTATCCACACTCCCATAACCTCCAGATGACCTCTGCCTGGGAATCGTGAACATGTGTTTTAGTATTTTTTCTGTGTTTACGTATATGTTATAATTATATATTTGCATATATGCATGTTATTTTAATATAATTGATATCATAGTAACTAGTAAAATGGTCCCTATTCACCCAGCACCATTTGTTAAATAGGGACTCTTTCCCCTAAATTTATATTTTTGATAGGTTTATCAAAGATCAAATGATGATAAGTGCCTGGGTTCATCTCTTGGTTTTCAATTCTGTTCCATACATCTACCTCTCTATTTTTGTGCCAGTATCATGCTGTTTTGATCACTATAGATTTATAGTATAGTCTGAAGTCTGGTAGCATGATTTCTCCTGATTCGTTTTTATTTCTGAACAATGTCTTGGCTATTCGAGGTTTCTTCTGCTTCCATATAAAATGAAGTATTAATTTTTCCAGATCTTTAAAGTATGATGGTAGAGCTTTAACAGGGATTGCATTAAATCTGTAGATTGCTTTGGGTAGTATAGACACTTTAACAATGTTGCTTCTTCCCAACTATAAGCATGGTATATTTTTCCATTTGCTAACATCTTCAGCTAGTTCTTTTCTCAGAGTTTCATAGTTCTCTTTACCCTTTTCTCTATGAGAAACATCTCATAGAGATCTTTCACGTCCTTTGTTAGATACACTCCCAGATATTTCATCTTCTTTGGCACTACTGTAAAGGGAATAGAGTCCTTGATTGTTTTTTTACCTTGACTATTGTTGGTATATATAAAGGCTATAGATTTGTGAGTATTGATTGGTTTTGTATCCTGAGATGCTGCTGTATTCCTTGATCACTTCTAGGAGTTTTGTAATTGAGTCCCTGGGGTTTTCCAGATATACAATCATATCATCTGTGAAAGGTGACAGTTTGATCTTATCTGATCCTATTTGGATATACTTGATTGCCTTCTCTTGCCTTATTGTGATGGCTAAGACTTCCATTACAATGTTAAAAAGCAGTGGAGACAATGGGCAACCTTGCCTGGTTCCTGATCTGAGTGGAAATGATTTCAATTTTACTTCATTCAATATGATATTGGCTGTGGGTTTGCTATAGATGGCCTCTATCAGTTTAAGAAATGTTCCTTCTATACCTATTTTCTTAAGCGTTCTGATCAAGAAAGGATGCTGACTGAAACTGGACCCACGCCTTTCTCCTCTAACAAAAGTTGACTCTCATTGGTTAAAGGACTTAAACTTAAGGCATGAAACTATAAAAATTCTTGGAGAAAGTACAGGGAAAACACTTGAAAAAATTGGCCTGGAAGAATACTTTATGAGGAGGACCCCTGGGCAATTGAAGCAACATCAAAAATACATTACTGGGATCTGATCAAATTAAAAAGCTTCTGCACTGCCAAGAACATAGTAAGTAAAGCAAGTAGACAGCCCTCAGAATGGGAGAGGATTTTTACAGGTTATATTCCAACAAAGGTCTAATATCCAGAATCCACAGAGAACTGAAACTTGTTAATAAGAAAAGAACAAGTGATCCCATTTCATCATGGGCAAAAGACATGAACAGAAGTTTCTCTGAAGAAGACAGGCGCATGGTCTACAGACACATTAAAAAAGCTCATAATCTCAGGAGGCTGAGGCAAGAGAATCGCCTAAGCCCAGGAGTTGGAGGTTGCTGTGAGCTGTGTGATGCCTCGGCACTCTACTGAGAGTGATAAAGTGAGACTCTGTCTCGACAGAAAAAAAAATGCTCATCGTCTTTAATCGTCAGAGAAACGCAAACCAAAACCACTTTGAGATATCATCTAACTCCAGTAAGAATAGCTCACATCACAAAATCACCAAACTACAGATGTTGGTGTGGATGTGGAGAAAAGGGAACACTTCTGCCCTGCTGGTGGGAATGCAAGCTAGTATGTTCCTTTTGGAAAGAAGTTTGGAGAACATTCAGGGATCTAAATATAGACCTGCCGTTTGATCTTGCAATTTCTCTACTAGGTGTATTTCCAAAAGACCAAAAATCACTTGGCAACAAGATATTTGCAGCAGATTGTTCATTGCAGCTCAATTCATAATTGCCAAGTCATGGAACAGACCCAAGTGCCCATTGACCTATGAATGGATTAATAAATTATGGTATATGTATACCATGGAATTCTATGCAGCATTAAAAAAGATGGAGACTTTGCCTCTTTTATGTTTACATGGATGGAGCTGGAAAATGTTCTTCTTAGTACAGTATCTCAAGAATGGTAAATAAAATATCCAATGTACACAGTACTACTATGAAACCAATTTATAATCACTCACACTTTCATACGAAAGATGAATCATAACTATAGCCTAGGATGAAGGACGGAAAGGGGGAGGGATGGGAAAGGAGTGGGGTGGTTCAATAGAGGGAGGGTTAATGGAGGGACCGCGCCTATGGAGCATATTGCAAGGCTACAAGTCAAATCTATCAAGTATAGAGCACAAATGTCTTAACACTGTGATTAAGTAAATGAGGTGAAAGCTATGTTAATTAGTAGGATGTAAGCACTCCAGTTTGTACAAATAATCAACACATTGAATCCCACAAAGGCATAAATGTATTCATGATCTATGCATACATGACTTAATAAAAAAAAAAAAAGAAAATGATCCCTATGATGTTTTAGGCTGCATTTTAAAATTTTAAATGGAAGAAAGGAAGGAAAGAAGGAAGGAAGGAAGGAAGGAAGGAAGGAAGGAAGGAAGGAAGGAAGGAAGGAAGGAAAGAATGAATAGGGGAAGGCATGTAGGGTTGGCTGCTGGCATCACCCACTAGAAATGCCCAGGCACATGTCCTCTGTGAGGACACAGGAATCAATGATTCCTTCTGTCTCTGACTCAGGGCACCTGGTTCACCTGCACCAGCCTGGGTGAGCCCTGCTGCCTGGACCACAGTGTCAGTGTGGAGGTGGGGAGAAGCTTGCTTTCCACGGGTGGGCCCAGACCCAGAGTGGGCAGCAGCCAGCCAGTGACACCAGCTGCTGGAAAGATGCTCTAGCCGAGAAAGGAGCTGGCTTGGCAACAGAGGGCCAGCGTGGGAGAGAGTTGGTAAGGGAGGCTGAGCCATATCATTGGCTCATTGGCTGAGCCAGGCCCAGGGGAGAATTTTGAATTTCACTTCGTGTATAACTAAAGCACTAATGGTACTTTAATCAGCTTGGGCTGCTACAGCAAACTACTGCAGATGGAGTGCTTTTAAACATTTATTTTCCACTCCTGGTGAGGGCTCTCTCCCTGGCTTGCAGATGGCTGCCTTCTCCCTGTGACTTCACATCGTGGGGAATGAGGGGCGAGAGCACACGAGGACCAGCTCTCAGGGGTTCCTTCTCATCATGGCACTAATCTTAGCAGGGGCCCCACCCTCATGACCACATCTGACCCTAATCACCTCTCCAAGTCCCCCCTCCCAGTGCCATCCCACTGGGGTTGGGATGTTGAGACACGAAAAGTGAGAAGACGCAGTTTAGTCCATCCCAAGAGGGTTTGGAGCAGAGAATGGGGTCTGAGTTAGTGTCTCATAGGAGTCTGCGGGCTGCTGGGGGGGAGTGTGCTCCGTGGGAAGCTCGGCCCACAGGAGGGAGGGCACGGAGGGGCTTCTGGAGGACTGATGTGGCAAGGGTGAGGAGGGGACTCCTGTCCAGACCAGGAGGAAAGCCTGCGGAGCAGCTGGAGCCTGGGAAGTGAGGTGGGCCTCACCGGGAGGAGGTGGGGACGCCGTGGAAGGGCACGGGGCTTTTCTCTTAGGAGCAGAGGGACTACCGTATGCCACAAGCAGACTCATCACACTCTGAAATGTTCTCACACCTGCTGTGAGGGTGAAGCAGAGACACAATTTTCATGCTCTTAAAAAAATATTTTATTAGCAGAGTCATGTTTAAATTTTTTATTTTTCATTTTTTATTTTCCAAGCACTTTAATGAATTCTTACGTAAAGCTTGTAAGAAGAGGTCTTACAGAATGTTTTGGCAGCACCTCCATTATCTACAATTCCAAGGGAAGAAAGATTATTTCCTACCCTAGAGTTTGGGGTGGGTGGCAATTTTTTTTTATTATTATGGTAAAATTTTGCCATCTTTCTTTTTTTTTTTTTTTGTAGAGACAGAGTCTCACTTTATCGCCCTCGGTAGAGTGCCGTGGCGTCACAGCTCACAGCAACCTCCAACTCCTGGGCTTAGGCGATTCTCTTGCCTCAGCCTCCTAAGTAGCTGGGATTACAGG
>CAUYRH010142795.1:0-29323 GCA_963574655.1 Perodicticus potto | reverse complement strand
AAAAAAAAAAAAAAAAAAAAGAAGTGGCAGAACAGGACTTGAGCCCTGAGACTCAGGGCATGACTCAGTAGACATGTTTTTCTTAACCATCCCACAAAGCTTGCAATTTATAGGGGAGATAAGAAATGCAAAAACGATTTTCCTCAAATGCATATACTTACCTGTATTCCGTTAGTAACCGTATTATAGGAAAACATTAAGGAAAGGTCTACACAGAGCACCCAGTGAGGAGTTGTGTATTGAGTGAGTATTTCAGGAACATGACCGAGTTATGCCCCGTGCCTATCTGCCGGGCACCTGCAGGTGGAGAGCGCTGTGTCAGAGCGCTGTGCTCACTGCCGATCATGACTGTGGGTGGTTCTGGGGTTTGGTGAGAAGACGGAGCTTTCGGAGGGAAAGCCATCAGCGGTTTTCAGACGCTTAACTTTTTTCTGCCTTCGCAAAATGCCACCCCAGACGCAGCAGAAGCATTTATCATCTCCACGTGGTACATCTTCACGCCCCGCACGCTGTTCCATTGCCCTCTCTCAATTGCCTCCATTGCGGGTAACCTTGACTGAACTCTGCCGTGCCTGCCTTCTCTGTAAATCTGCTAGTTGCCACTCCCACAACATCGCCTATTTATGACATTGCTGCAACCCAGTCTCAGAATTCTGGATTTCATCTTCTCTCATGCAGGCTGAAGTGTTGTAAAACTAGAGCTTCCAGAGCCTTCTGGGTTCTTACCGTGGCCACTCTGCCACAAATTCCCCTCCTTGTTATCCTATGAAACTAGAGCTCAGAGGCCTGCCCCAGTGGCCCGCTTCTTTCCTTCTCTTCTTCAAGTGAAACTGCTCAAAGACCTTATTATCACACGCGTCCAAATCTGTACCTTTCACAGCATTCCGGATAAGAACTGCCTCCCTTTTTGGTCAGTTAGATAGGAAAGTCTGCCTCCCTTATGTCAATGTGGTAAAATGTTTTCCTCAATTTATTCTGTTTCAAAAAGAACAAAAAGGGTTCCTCCAAGTGGATAATTAAACATAATTTCAGCAGTTTACTAGGCACATGTTTGTTACGAAATGAGAATATAAGGGATAATCGCTTCCCTGTATTTTAGAATCTGGTTCAAATCCTCAAGGTCTGGTTTTTAAAGACTATGTAAATCTCACCAAGACCAGAATCTTAGTTTTTCTTTCTCCTCCTCCTTCAACTCAAATTTCTCCCATCTCTTTCCCCCGTGTTAATTTTATATGCACCTACGTGGACACATAAAAATCACATGTTCCTAATTATAGGTAAACTCACTGCATAAGCTTGAAAATGCAGTACATATAAACCAAGTTTTAGGGGTATGGTTTTATTACAGATGGCTCATTCATTTTTATAAACCACTTTTTTCAGACACTATCCTGATTATTGGGTATCTCTAGCACACTAAAGTTACCTGATTTCCTAAAGAGAAAATTATGTATAGCTATTTAGTATAGGTATTGTATTCAAAAAACCCCCACAGATTCTATTAAGATCTCCTTTTTAAAACTAATATGAAAGTGTAATTGAATCTTAAGTTTCTCCCCGACTAGGGTTTTCTAAAACCTCTGTTCTCAGGAAAGATGTACCATTAGAAAGTATAAGTGAATTTTTTCTTCATTATTTTTATCATTTTTTGGGAAGATGTTCTACACGTAGAACATATGTAAAACAAAGTAAGAAAGTATATTCGCGTAACATGGAATGACTTCAGTACACTTGGAATGCCCTACATGTGAAAAGACACTCATCTAAAATGGTCATATTATATACGGCTTGACAATTTTTGATGTGGAGCTCACATACCTCCAAGGCGAACTAGACAGCTGTGTGGTTCTAAATGAATGTTTTACAGGCCACATTTGGAGAAAAATCAGGGTAAATGACATTTTAGTTTTTATGGTTTTTAAAAGTTACATACCATGGTGTTTTAAAACTTATCTTAATTCTGTAAAATGAAAAATATCTGACAAAACCATTTCTTCCTATCTGCCTTGTTCTGTCCTAATAATTAAAAGCGTCTGTCTTGAATTCTGCTTCTAAAATTTGTGCTTGCAAAGCTCTTCATTTGAAGTTCCCGTTGCACAGCTATTGTGAGGTTCAGCATAGAGTGCGCTGTCCCTCACTTACTCTCCGAGGGCCCTTTGTGTTCCGTTTAGGTGCATCCCTTCCTAGAGGCAGCAGGGTTTTCCTTGCCCAGGGTGCCAGTGAAACTCTCCATTACCTTGTCAACATCAGACTGCCTTGCCTCAACAGACAAAAAGTAAACGAAATTTCCTTTCCATGTATTTTGTTTCTTCTCTCTTAAGACAAGAAAACTCTATTTTCCACTTTCCCTCTGTAAAAGCATCTTTCCTGTTGACAGGAACTTATAATATCTAAAAGTGATTTCCACCACACACTGCTGGCAGCTCTGTGTGAAAATGGAGTGTGTCGCAAAAGTTTGTCTGCAAGTAACTGAAAAGTGGAGTGAAGGACCCCGTGGAAGGAATTGTTTTCACTGTGGTTAATTCTCCTACCAGTCTACAGAAGTTTTTTTTGTTTGTTTATCTGAATTGTGGCTTCAAGATACTTTACCTTGTATCATCAATTATGTGTACTCCGTTCAAATGAGCAATTAGCAAGCAGGGACTGTGGTGTCCTTCTACTTTGTAGCTCAGGTGACAGGAGGGGCGACTTCCACTCTCCCTTTCCTTGGCTAGAGGTTGGGTCCCTGGAAATGATTCCTTCATGGCCTCAGCTTCTGACCTCCTTATCCTGGGGGCATCCAAAAGGGTAGCTTGGGTGAGTGGGAATGGCCCCAGGAAGGAGCACGTGGATGCCTGGGATGGAGGGAGGGCAGGTAATGAGTACAGCGCCCCAGGCCTTCTGTCTTCTTCTTTCCCTAGTTTGCCATCCTCTGGCAATTCCACTTTCTTTCAATAATTTATTGAAAGGTTTTAGGTTGGGCTGTTAGAGGACCTTGCAGGGAAGATGGGGAGAGGGTGAGAAAAACATTAATTCTATGTCACTTACCCAATAACCCTTGACTCGTGTGCTGTGGAACATGGTCTAAACCCCTGTATGCTGGGGGGAGGGGGAATGAAGGATCCCTTTTATAGAACTTGAAAATAAGCCTCCAGGAACTTAAATAAGCTGCTTACAGTTTCATTACTAGTAAGGGGAGAGGCCGCATTCAAAAGCATGTCTTTCTCTGTCCAAAGCCCACCCTTTCTCTGGCTTACCACAGGGTGGTACACAACGAGCCAGAAGGAGATTGATGGCCTTTTCCAGGAATCTCTTTTTTTCATGATCTCTTCTAAAGAAGGTGGTGGGGACATGGCGGTGACAATGAAGATGGAGAGATTGGGGAAAGGGATAAGGAACAACACCAGTCATGACAATAATAATAATAATAACATTGATGAAATATGATCAGTTGCTCAGTACAACTTTTTGTGCTTTACGTGTACCATATTATATGAAACTTACCTCAACTTTGTGAAGTATAAATGTTATTGGTATGTCCATTTTATTCATGGGAAGACTAGTTTCAGAGAATGTCCCTTGCCCAATATCCCTTGACTAGTATGCTGTAGAACCATGGTGTAAATCCAAAGCCGTAAGATGTCAAGCCTGTGTCCTGGATTTGCTTGTCCTCTTAATGTCCCTTTCTTGTCCCTGTCTCTGCCAAGCCAGAAGAGGAATGATGTGCAGTGCTCAAGGGGAGGGTCTGGGAGTTCCTATCTTAGGAGGAGTGGACACGCCTTCCTTCTTCCCTGTTTAATACTATTGATCTTTTACCCTCCTGCTAACACCCAGACATTCCGACTTCCCTCTGAGAGGACCACTGTGGGCTGATTCTGGTTTGGGGGAGACAGACACGTCAAGTATCGTAATATAAACGCATCAGGGAACCCTAAGGTATAAATATGAGCCTGGGGTTGATGCAGGTTCCTTGATTTACCCTGCACTCTTGGTCACCCTCTGAATCCTCTGTATCTAGTCCCTTATCTCTGAAATGGGGATCATAAATAACACTATCTGATAGGGTTGTTAGGATTAAATGATGTTGTGGATGTGAACACTCAGGGCATTCTCTCTAGCACACAAGACCCCCTCCATCAGGGTTCAATCTCCACAGAGTGCCCAGGGAATGAATACAGAAGAGAAGGCAACTCATTCCCTGGATTCTTGGAGCAGTATTTCTCCAGGGAAGTGACATTCAACTTGGATCTTAAACGATAAGTAAGAGGTTGTGAATTGGGGAAAAATCTAGAATTAGAGAGCTAATTATAAGCCATTTATTTGTTTTCTAGTCTGACTCAGGTGTATCAGGAAATACTCTGAGGCTCAGAAGCACCTCACCAAATTTCACACAAGTTTTGTTGAAGTACTAGGTTGTGGGATGCTGCCTAACATCTGTTCTTCTTAAGATTCTTGCCTACTAAGGAAAGTATTGTTAGCGTTAATTGTCTTCTATAATATTTAGAATACTTTCTTTTATTGTCTTCATCCAGCTTCTTGGTTCAAGAAACATTTTGTACTAAGAATCCCAGATGTGCTGAGTGTTATGCTGGGTGGGAATAGGTCTCTATCCTTGAGGACCTTGTCGTCTGCTGGCTATGGCTGTCCAGCAGACATGGGAACAAATAGAGTACAGAGTGCTCCAGTAAGTGCTCTAGTTACAGGGGCTGGGCATCTCAGTTTGCACAGGATGGAACAGTTTATGTGTTGTCCTGATATTACTAATACGTCTTTTTCCATTCTTAAATGTGGCCTGGTTTGGACAACAACTATTATGGTCACATGAGTTAAAATAGGTGTGTATATAAGGTATTTTTGCATGTTTATCCACGGAAATGACAAACTCTAAGGAATCAAGGATGATTTTCTTAGAAAAGGTGGTGCTCGAGCTGAGGTGAGATGCTGAGTAGGTTGCTAGAGGCAGAAGGTGGACAGAGGGAGGGAGGAAGGGTGCGGACACAAGCTGGAGACGCAGACCGGCGCGGGGCAGACAAGGGACATCGCCAAACGAAAAGCTGGGGATAAAGTAGTAGGAAAATCTTTTAGGAGAATAAGAAGACACTAGCTTGTAATGGTTAAGGGGTAAATGAAAGTCGAGGAAGTGGAAATGTCAAATATAGACGCCTTTTAAGGAATTTGGCCATGAGGGGAAAGAGTGCTTAGACGGTACTTTGAGATGAAAAAAGGTAAAGTTCAGGCATTCTAAACGTCAGGAGTTTCAGGAGATGAGAGAAGAACATACTCAAAGGAGAAGTGGGTAAGTGGAGGCATGAGATCTCAAAGGAGGTGGGAAAAAAGGCCATTCAGGGCCCCGGAGAAAGGGCCAGCCTATGCAATAGGAAGACTAGAACCATCTGGGCCTGGGGGCACAAGCCTGTAGTCCTACCTAGTTGGGAGGCTGAGGCAAGAGGATTGCTGAAGCCCAGGAGATCGAGTCTAGCCTGGGCCATACAGTAACTTTGTCTATAAAAGCTTTTTTTGTTTCTCTTTTTAATTTTTTAAAGTTAAGTCTCGAAGATGGTGTAGTTGGAGAAGTTACAAGATCGAGTTGGGGGAGCACCTAACCTGACCTTTTCTGTATTTGGTGAAATAGTAGAATGACCAGGCACAGCCATTAAAGGGAATGCCTGGTGTTTTTGCTCTTGCTGTAGAAAATGGCTGTGTGATGTGAGCCACACAACTTTACTTCCCTGGATCTCACTTTCTTCATGTGTGAAGTGAGTGACTAGATGAACACTTTTCTATGTTTCCATCTGGTTCTGAGATATTACAGTTCTGTATTTTATCAAAATATTATGAGAAGGCAGTTACCTCCCCAAGCCCCATCCACACTGCCCCATTCTGTAGAAAAGACAGAAAGGGGGGGATTTGAAATTTGAAAGACTTTCAAATAAGTCCAATAAGCCTGGGTTACGATTAATCAGGTTCCTTTACGGTAGGACCTCCCAGAGCCTCTGGAGTGCTAATGTATATTATGAATCTCGCAGAGGATGTCAGACAGCACTTTCACCCTGACGCTATATAATCCAGTGTTCTGTAGAACATACCAGGGGAAACATCGATCTAAGCATTTACTCTCCGTGTTATTTATAAAAAATCCTATCCCATGTTAGTGGGGGCAAAACAAATATTTTGAGTGGCTGTCGTCTCTAGTGAGCATGCCTGTTTGCTTGGAAAATGATGTATTTCCTTCCTGTATCAGGGAAAAAAAAAAAAACCCACCAAATCCGGGCATATGGAATATTGATAGGAATAAAACATACAGCATTGTCTAAGCATGAAATGGTGACAAAGGGCTGCTGGACCCCCCAGCTCTTCCCTTGAGCAAGTTGAAGAAACAGTCTCCTTATAAAGCTCCTACAGGAAAGGCCGAGGGAACAAGTACTCTGTTCCCTGTGTGATCGCCCCCGTTCCAAAACAGCCGAGACAGTAAATACAGAGCAGTGTGGCTTAGTTTAATGTGGTATTTAGGTTATTCTGGTTTATAATGTTGTCTAACACATCCGTTTCTTACCACTTCAAGTATATTCCAATATGATATTTAGTAACTTTCGTTTTACAAAGAAAATTACTTACCTGACAAGAATGGGTCTCTCACAGAAATAAAATAATATGCTTTGTTTTTAATCGTATTTCCTATCATGCTTGTAGTCTTTTTCAGTTCTCTTTGCCAACTTGAATGATTATTTCATGTTTAATTTTTGTATCTCTAGGTTGATCTTGATTGAAGTCACTACTTTATTTTGGATCCCTTTACATTACGATGATCGCAAGGGAGGAGGGATCTTCCCTGATAAGTAAGGGCTGTGTAATGCATTGTGAAGTGAACACGTCATTTCAACAGATACTTTTCTTGCTCGTTCACTCACCAGACTTGCTATTGTGCACCTGCTCTATGCTAAGTACTGTGCTGGAGAAAATGAGAGAATGTGACACAAGTCTCTGCCCTTTTATCCATTTTTAGCCTTCTTTCTCCTAAAATTTTGGGGGTATTTTTTTGTTTGGTTTTCTTGAGACAGAGTCTCACTCGGTTACCCTGGGTTGACTGCTCACAGCAACCTCAAACTTTCGGGCTTAAGCAATCCTTTTGTCTCAGCCTCATAAGTAGACTACAGGCATCTTCTCCGACACCTGGATACTTTTTCTATTTTTAGTAGAGACAGGGTCTCAGGCTGGTCTCAAACTCCTGAGATCAGGCGATCTACCTGCCTCTGCCTCCCAGAGTGTGAGGATTACAGGCATTACAGGCATGAGCCACTGTGCCCGGCCATTCCCATAGTTCTTCCTTAGGAGCCAGCCCCCTCACTGCTCTTCTGGTCTTCCCAGCCATTGCTTACTCCAGAGAACACAAACACACAGACAGGCACACACCTGCGCACACTGCCCCTGACACGCCTGCATAGATAAAGGACGCTGCCAGTTGTGGAATCTGCTCAGAGGATTTGCTTTCACTTGGAAACTAGAGTTGTGGTTTCAGGTGGCTGGTGACCAGTTCACACAGCTCTGGTGTACTCTGCTCCATTGCTTTGAGTTGCCTTCAGTTTCCGTAGGTGAACACGAGTCGGGAAGATGCTGAAGCTGGAATTAAAGGCAGTACCGAGGCTCTCGGCTGCCTCTTTTAAGAGCTGCAGTTCTTTCGGGGACTGCTTGTTGCACTGAGGTTCAGCAGGATGATGCACACGTATGTGGCTTCTTTTTTTTGTTTTCTTCGCAGATTCTTAAATTGTTGTTGCCCCTTGTCTCCCTCACTCTCCCCAGCACAAAGGTCATAGTTTTCATTTGATTATATTTTGGTTCTCTGTTAAGCTAGGATGGGTCGCCTTGCTCCACATCCCTGTTACGAATGTGCTCATTTGTTGTCTTCTTTTTAACATGTCCACCGTTAAAAGTTAACGCTTTCTTCTTTTATTGTCACAGACTAGATGGCAAAAGGCACAACATTAATAGAGTCTGTCTCCTCGATTACCTTTCAGGAATAGCCTCCTGAACTCATTCAGGAATCATAATCGTCAGTGGAAAGAGATCAATAATAGATAGATAATTTTTTAAAACTTCTTTTCCTTATTTTTTTCATAGCTTAGAATTAGAACTGTGTCATTTAATGGAACAGACGTTATTAGACTCCTTGCCATGCATAGAAATAGATTATATTTTAAACATATGAGATGCTTCTAGTGCCTTAGAATAAAATATATTTATATTATTGAGATTGTTTCTAACACCTTACTTAAGAGTGTAGATATGATAATTTTATCTTATAAAAGGGACCACTATCTCTTACTGATATTTCCAGTTAATCTCCTGCTTGCTTCTAGAAAGACCAGCCCTATGCCTGCTCCTTACTGAACTGTATTCCCAAGTGATAATCTTTTATCTGAACAAGTAACTGACAGTATAAACTCCTGTTATTTAAACAAACCTAGGACTATAAAAATAATTCAATTTATATTTCCATTTCAAGCATTTTATTTTCAAAGTTTTCAGTGATAATGCAACATACAACATTTTATTTTAGTGAAACATAGTCTTGTTTACTAAGACAGGAATGTTAGAATAGTCTTTTCTGTTGGTATAATAAAACAAATGTTTAAGATGGATTTGATTGAGCATTAAACATTTTTAAAGATGAGCTTGCTTCTCAGTCGATACTTTTTTCTTGGAGAGAATCCTGAAAACAAATTTAGAAGGATTTTGATTTATCTTTTCCTTGGACAGAACATTTTGTTCTAATTTTAATGGCAAATTCCTCTGGCCTTGGTTGTGGTACATATTTTCCTCTTTTTGTACAATTCCTACTCCATTTTTGTTTGTTTTTAATGCTCAGAGAGGTTAATTTTGCCCTCAGTTCTTGAAAAGAGAAGACAGAGTTGATTGTCACTAATCTATTTCAGTGTAGGTGATATGAATTTGGTAACTAAGTTGAATCTGGCTGCATTGAACAACTATGTACCCACTCACTAAAGGCCGCCACTCTCTGACTGACTGGTGTTAGTTTCCCTTGGATTGATTAACATGCTGTAATATATTTTAGATATAGTAAATCACTGTTTAAAATCAGTCACATCAAGTAGCAGAGTAATAAGATGTCCATACTTATAAATGAGGGGTGAAAAACTCAGGTACCTCCGGGGGCAGATTGGTTAGAAGGAGTGAAGAGGACCACTAACAAGACTGTTCCTTCTTCTTCACCATTAAGCATCAGCAGATTGTTGGCTTGTGAAAAAAAAGATGCAAGGTTGCCGGATTTTCTTTTTTGTTCAGTATATATCAGATACCCCATTTTATGTAGATTGTATCAATTTTTAGAATCAGGCAACTAATCAGGGCTTTTACAAACACAGTAGAATCTGCATTTTGTACACAGCTGTCAGTTTCTGACCTTTAGAAATCCCATAACTTTGAAAGATAAATTTAGTGTTATATTAAAAACAAAGTGTATGGTTTTTTTAATTCTGTGGTCAGCGGTCCATTGCCTTTCAGAAAAAGTTTTATTTTGGGATTCCATGATGCTTACTTGAAGCAAAAGGCTGAAAGGCAATTTGGGTTGATAATTTACACAAAATCATTTTGGAAAATGTTGGGTTGGAAATCAGTTCCTCATACTGTTAGGTGAAATCTTCAGTCGTGGTCTAGACTAAATCTATAGCATTAAAAATCATAGATGTTGGTAAGGCCTATTAGGTAAGAATCATCTAAAATTTTAACTTTTGTCACCAATTTCAATGACTTTAAAATTGTAGAAGTACATTTTTTGTTATAAATCAATTTTTGGAACACTAAATGTATTCTTTTTCTTCTTTCTTTAAAATGTAACACATCTAAATATGTACAAAATAATCTTTTACATATTTGAAACATTGAAACCACCATCAACCTTTATTTCTGTAGATTAAATCATTCAGACTTTCTTAGTATTTCTATAAATTCTATTTTATACACTTTTTAATTTGGTCTGTACTTTTTCCTAGATAGAACTGGTATTGTTAACAATTATACTAAATGGCAATGAATTGCATGTCTACTTTGTTACATTTTATACATTGTGTGTATTTTCTTAGATTAGCTATGCAGATAGTCTTTTTGTATATGGTTCCATCCCAGCACAGCAATGGTTTTTGGTTCTCCTCCAGCTCTGCGCCTTTTTTGCACATTTGTTTCTGCTGCTAGAGGTCATTGCTCCATTGAATTTTCCTCCATAAATGCAAAATCATAAGCTTGTACTTTATGCTATTTTTAAATTTATATACAGGATGTAATCTTTTGTTCTGAATTCTAATTATGTCCATTCCTCAGTTAGCCACACTGGCTGTCCCTGGTGTGATGTCATGTTTGAAATTAAGTATCATGTGTTTTTTCTTTATTGAAGGCAGTTAGCTGGAGTATTTAAGAAATACTGGCCTCATCCTTGGGGAACACTGCAGTAGGCTTCCTTGACATTGAATCATTGGTAACTGTTCTTTCATAGGCCCAATTTGGCCATCTGATTTATGTGCTATGTATCTTAACAATTGAGGGCACTGACATAACTGGAGAAAAAGCACCTGTATTTTAGTGTCAGGATCACCCCTACTGAAGACATCTTTAGCTGCCAAACTAAAAATATTTGTAGTTTTGGATTTAATTCGATTGTACCGAGTACAAGCATTCTAGCTGTACTTGTGGTTTTAGAAAGTATTTCCTGCTCATTTGGAATCTTGAATGCAAAATATAACCCTGTAACATATTATGTGGGTTTGTGATACTCCCGTGGGGACCTTGGGCTCATAAACCCATGAATGGATTATATAATGCTGCATAAATGCTGTATTTTTCATCTGACAGTCATAATCTTGATCCTATATTTTTATGTTACCTAACTGCTTCAGAATACCAGTTTTGAAGCAACCCATCAAAATGGAAATTGCTTCTAAAACATGTAGCAGTAAATATTGGTCAAGGCTTTGTGTAATTCAGAGTGACTCAATTCTTGAGCACTAGTGGATTGAAATCCTCTGTTGTTTAAAACAGGTTAGATCATTTCCATTTTGTGATATTGTTTGATCCCTCTCTATACTAGTTAGCCATATGTTTGCTTTTTTTAAATTAAAACTCTCTTTTCTGATTTGTCTAAGGCATGCCTGATAGTGAATTAAGCATAACAGTTATAGATACCATATTGACAATGTATTTCGTATGGAAATTTAAACTGTGTGTGATATCTGTGAAACCAGTCATGATGAGATGACTGTAACGTTACAACTTTCTGTGTAGAGCTCTGTCTCCATCATGTTATACTTGAAAGACTCACTGCCGGAGCTAACATTACTTTCCAGCCTCTTGTCATCCCAATGGTGTATTCACCATTTGATGGGCTTCTTGCTTTCTCAGCTTCTCTCTTTACAAATAATTATTGAACTCGCTTGTCCTTTCCTTTCTTTTTTTTTTCTTCCACTCACAAGTTTATTTTTTAATTTTTTTAATTTCGGGTTAATGTGAAGGTACCAACAGTCGAGTCCAGATATTTGAATTTGTTAGGTAGAGTCCCTCTTGTAGTTATGTCCCACACTCCAAAGTTGTGCCAAACACTCCCACACCACGGTCATTCAGTGGGAGTGTTCCATCCTCCCTCCCCTCCCCCTGCATTCCCAGTTCCCCCAGCTGGAATTGAAGTGAGTTTTTCTCCTGTGTGGGCTTGCATTAGATAGTCTGCGGGCTTCATCTTGGTATGGAGTATGTTGGATAATTGCTTTTACATTCTTGTGATACTTGACTAGGAAGAACGTGTTTCAACTCTATCCAGGTTAATACAAAAGCTTGTCCTTTTATAAAAACACGAGCAGAAATTCCCTCCTATTTACTGTCCTATTTTGTTAGATGAAAGGGGTTTCTAGAGTGGTTAGGTTTTGGCTCAGGTTCTCTTCCCGCCGCCAGCTTCACATCATCCCGGCTGAGGGGTCCACACATGATGCCTGAGCTTGTCTACCTCTCGCTCAGAGGCTTCTGTGGCTTCCAACTGTCACCACATTAAGTATAAACTCCTTCACACTTCTAGAACTATAATAACCTAGTCTCATCTTTCATTTTAAGCAGGATTTTTTTAAATTTTCCCAAGGACGTACTATACACGCATTTCTTCCTGTTTGCCTTTGCTCATGCGTTCCAACCCTTTTCTTGTGCTAAAGCCACTATCAGGGGCCATCTGATGATCTTATATATCACTGTTTTAGGCCACTGATCTACTTTACTTCTAATCTTCTCCACCAGTTTACCAGTTTACCTTCAATTTAGCTGTTAGATTATGGCTTCATTTTTGTTTGCTGTTTTATGATGTAGTAATTGTCAGACCTTAGGACCGTGTCTTAAATCCTGATTTCCCACCTGTTGAGCACACACTAAGATTCACTGGACACTCACTTTACTGGTGAGTGATCTGCTGGCTCTTTTACATGGAGTATCTTTTATAAGCGTGCACGGACGTAAAGACATTGTTTCCAGAATGCTTCATTTCACGGGAAGTGAATGCCATGCACATATCTTCTCTGTAAAGTGGACTGTATGCTTACATATTTGCTAGTCTCCATTTTATCAATGGAGACTTGCACATAAGGTAAAAATATATTTGGAGATTTATTAAACACTTAATTTTGCAGAATTTAATGGACATGTTATGCAGTTTTCACTAAGAGAGTGAATACCTGGTTGTCTAAAGCATGTATACCCCAACCTCTAACTTAGCTGTTGGAAATGATGCCTTTGGAGGGGTCTTTTGTTTGGTCTTCCTGACCTAAGATCTGTGAGGACTCCCATTTTTAATTTAATTCTGAATGTTATTATTCCTTTTTTAATTTTTACTTTGAAAAGCAGAACAACTACTGAAAACAAATGAAAAACTAGTTAGTATTAGGATAAAGAATACACTTCTAAATTCTAAGTTTGCATTAGTAGTCACAATGCAAAACATCTTTTTCCCTGTGCAGATAGTTAATCCAATAGTTAAGTGGAGTAAAATGTAAACTAATTTTCCCTGTGACTAAATTCTCTATTCTTGAATTTCTTCCTTCGGAGTAATGTTTTGCTGTGAAGTCAGTGGACCAGTCTCAGGTACCTCACTTTGGAGTGAAGTCTGGCACTCTGAAAAAGGGAAAGATAAATTATTCTTTGGGGAACAATGCAGTTTACTAAGCTGTGGATGAGGCTGAGGTCAGGTGACCTGACTGTGTGGAAACTGTCAAAGGCAAGTGTCAGTTGACAGCGTGCTCTGTTCCCCGGACTAGCTCTCAAGGGCTAGTGGTGGGTGAGCTTGCAGCTACCCTTGCTACTTAACAGCTCTGGAGAAAGGTTGTTTGTCTGTCTTCCCAGCTAAGGCAAGCACTAGTTCAAACTGTTGAGATACTTCTTCATTATTATATGCAAAGAATCTAGGATGGCCTTAGAGGAGAAGTTAGGGGGTATGTTCTGACACAGTTTTATGGTTTTGAATACCATCCTTTTTTTTTTCTGCTAACTTTTTCAAATGCCTCAGAAAATCATGGTGTAAACTTTGTCTGTCTTTTTGGTAATACCATTATGCTTAAGCAAAAAAAATCTCTCTGGAAGCGTGTAGCTCTGTGAGTGTGTGTGTGTGCGTACACAAAGTCTCACATACGTCAGGATATGAAGTGTGTGACTATTTAGTAATAACTGATGTCTTTAAATTATAACGAAACTTTCCAAACCTTATTCAACACATATATAGTCAGTCCTTCAAAGCATACATGGCTCCGCTGCTTGGGAAGTATTTTCTGGCCCATGGCACTTTCTTCTGATTATTTTTAGTTTTGGCAACATTTATCCTTAAAGAACGTATATATGATTTGGTGGAATAGCTGAATGTCACTGGGAACCAAGCCTAGTAAATGAGGCGCTATAAGAATTGATTAAATGAAATCGATAATAATTGCACTTGAAAACAAGTTATATAAGTAGAAAATAAAGCTGGTTTCCTTGCATTGTTCATAACCAGAAATGTATGTGCAAGGCGATAATCAATGCAAGGCAGTTTTGCCCACATTGCTCATGGCTTTGCAGTTCCCAACTCTGTTTTGCGGAGCAAGGAAACTTCAGATATTTTGTGTATTGCTCATCAAAGTACCACTTTTAGAAGATTGTGCTTGAAGGGTTTTTAAATAGCACTAGAAAGACTCTGCTGTGCCACAGAAAAGCTTTTCCTCACATTAAGTGTACGTTTAATCAACATTACGGCAATTACAGCTCTCCTAGAAGTCCTTCACCCTCTGTTTTGTGGCAGGAACTTTGTCTAGGATAAAACTGTCATGAGGAGAGGTAATTTGAAATTCACCCTCCTTTTATTTATGTCAGAATATGACAGGGTAGAGTGGTGGATGCACATCTTTTTCTAATCTGAGCAAGCTATTCTAAACAGACAACTTGCTGGAATTTTCACTGTTTAACAAATGTTATGACACTGTTTCCCCGCCACTGCTTTTTTACTATTTGAATAGACTCCTTGGACGTACCGATTGAGAAGTTGTTACAAAGCTTAATGCCAAATTGAAGAAGTACTGACTTGATGACCTTCTCAAAGAGTTCTGTGCTCTTGATACATTTTACATTTTTTAGATATATAGCCGCTTGAAAAAAAAAGTATTGTTGTCTTCATGTTTTCATGATAAAGACACTTAGTAGTTCTTGCCACTTGCCCTGCTGGCAGTTCTCTCCACAAACACCTTCTTGAAAAGTCATAATGAGCCAGACTGTTCTCCCTCCTGAAGCTCTGTATTTCATGTCATAGGAAAGACTGAAGAGCTCAGATACACAAATTATTCTTCCACTTACTTCAGATAATGATATTGTTAGATCGTTAATATTGACCTGGTAGAAGCCGGCTCAGCCTTCTGATTGATGAGCTCTGATGGCTGACATAACCTTAATCTAAAATCTTGATCCCCCACCAAGAGAGGTAAGAGTTCCTCTGAACTCTACACAGGTCATGCCAGTATTGAAATCATGGTTTTCATCTTGAAGTGCTTGTGCCATAGGGGAACATTGCCAAACTCGTATTTATTTATCCAAAGGAAGTGACTGATCTGTGAAACTTCTCCCTGAGAGATTATTAAAGAAACTTTGGAAAATTGGCTCTGAAGTAGGAAGAAATAATTTGGAGATGTGTTAATTTTTTTTTTTTTTTATGTTTCATCTGAAAGGCTATTTGCCATGTAAAAATAAGTAGACTGGTTTTATAATTATTACAGAAAGGCAGAACAAAGAGTATAAATTAATTTTAAAAAAATTTCTCATTCTGAGCTAAAAGTCTAATAAATCAAGTTAAAAATAGATGTAGTAATAAAAGAGCATGTTCTTATACCTGGCTGTGTCAATGAAACTGTTAGGTGTTTCAGACATGGGAAACATGACTCTTACCATGTCCCTAACCTTAAAGCAGCTTACAGTTCAATAATAAAAATAAACATTTTCATAGCTCTAATAAAAAGTAGAAAATAGTGTTTTTATTCCATTTTACTCATAAAACCCTGTGATACATAGAGGACCAAGACGTCTACCTTTCCTTCTTAGAGCCTAAACTGTGGGCCTGCACCTGCTAACTAGATTGTGTGCTTGGAAGAGAACGTAGAGAACCAAACCAGGAAAGGAAAGACCTGAGATGCATCGAGTTAAATTCTACCAAAGGGACCTAGGCATATTGCTTAATTTCTGGGTCTGCATTTCCTTAGGGAGGAAAAGAAAATCAGGTTATCGGTCATTATTAAATAATAGAACTATTGTTAGAACTCAGCTTGATAATGTTTGTAGAAGGGTATTAAAAACACAAAAAGGCTATGCAAATATTAGGGATTGCTGTGACTTAAAATTTCATCTAGCTTACCTTTGGTGTGTTTAGACAGAGTAAACGCTGAACTTGACTTTCATGTTACCCTCATAGAGAATAAGTACTTCAAGGTAGGAATGCCTGAATGATACGCTGTTTACAAGTCTCTGAATTGTGTGTGAGTGTGAAGAGACAATGTTTGGGTAAATATCATTATGATTTTGTAATCACAATCTGTTGTAAAGGAAAATTCTTGAAGCATTTATACACTTACTCACAGACATTTCACATTAGTGGAGATTTTATCATTGATTTTCAATACTGGGAAAACACAGAGGCTGGTGCCCTTGGTAATCCCATAGAGATTTGTTGACAGAATAATATAGAAAAAAATGATATTATATATAATTCCCTAATTATATGGTTAATACTTAATATTAGGCAGAGAATTTGGAAAAAAGTCAACTTTAATAAAAAAATTACTTAGACCATAAAAACGGCAGAAGATCGTCCATTAAAACATATTCTCTAGGCCTGCCATAATTCCTGCCCCTCTAATTTAGTGGTTCTCAACCTTGGCTGCACATTAGAATTACCTGGGGAGCTTTAAAAATCCCAGTGCCCAGGCTGCACCCCTATCCAATTAATTTAGAATCTCTAAGGGGTGAGAACAGTTAACAGTATTTTTTACAGCTCCCCAGGCAATTCCAGTGCACACCTAGTTTGAGATCTGCTTCCCCATGTCTATCTGTAGGGCCATATTGGATTTACTTACTGGAATACTATTTTTTCCTCCTTCTTTGTCCCTTCCCTCTTTAGTTCATCTTACCAAGTTCTGCAGATTCTCCCTTCACTGCACTGGTTTGACCTTTACCATCCTTGGGAAAGCTAGCCTATCACAGGCCCTTATGGTTTAATATCTAGTTTTCTTCTTCTAGTCCATCTTTTGTATTAACAGACACCTTCAGACAACCATCTTTAAACAACAACTTTGTCATCTCACTTAAGAAAATCATCACTATTTTTGCATCCTAGAATCCAGGATACTTTATATTCCAACTGTATTTAAAAAGCTAACCTCTGATGGCTTATCCTACATATTTTCTTTCACACACTTTACTGATTGGGAGGGAATTGAGGAGTCGTTTTACAAACCAGTTCCCCTGTAATCCTGGGATTCTCCAGCGGGGACTGCTCTGGGGACCGAGAGGGAGAAAGATACAGAACATCCAGACTCTCTTCTCTCCCTCTCTCCCTTCGGACAGAGCTCAGTCTTTCTGGCTCCTTAATATGTTGGGGTTATGCTTAAGATTTCATTAGAAGAGAAGGGAGTTTCACTGCTAAAAGGGAACATAAAAGAAGAAACTTTGAAAATCACTGGTGGGAAATCCTCTCATGTCATAAGAGGGAAAAACTAAGGCTCAAAGGGGTTAAGAGACTCATCCAACGTCCTACAGCTAAAATGTGCCCTTTGTCCCTGTGAGCATGGTCTCTTCACTTTCCCTGGAAAATGAGAAGTGTCCCGCTAGCACTTGACACTGGGCCCTATACATGCAGGTGTTCAGCAAATATTTTTTGAATGAACACTTGAATGAATGCTGCTTCATACTTTCTGTTTCTGTTTGCATGGTTACCTCAACCCACAATGAGAACACCTCTTTAAAAAAAAAAAAAAAAAAAAAAGAAATCTCCTTTTCACCTCTAAAAGCAAAATCATTCAATGCATATCTCACCCCACTTCTGCCTCAGAGTCTTTTCCTATAATCCATGACTGTAAAAATGACTGATTCCCATTTAAGCCATTTTTAAGCTGTCCTGTCCTGTAATTATTCCTGGGTACATGTTGTCTCTATAGCAAGATTATACGTCTGTCCCTTGAACTGCAAGATTCTTGCCACATACACTTTTATATCTGCTCCAGCATAGACAGAGCTTAGTAGGTGCTGGCTGGGTTGGATTACTGGATTGTCCTGCAGCTGTAGCCTAATTTTTATGCTCCTCATAGTAGCAATTAAAACACACTAGAATCGAATATCCCAAAGTACGAAGTTTAAAGTTTTATTCAGTAATAAGAAGTGTTTTTTTTATTAAAGAATTGAACAAATGGGACTTTTATATCCCTCTAAATGCCTTTCCTATTAAAATAAACACACATTCTTTTCATTTTGACCTCTTTTTTTTTTTTCTTTTAAGGGAAAGATTGCAACAGGAAAAGAAGTCGATTAAATAATTTGGTGTCTGCCAGAATTTTTTCCCCTGAGGTCTCTGAGTATTCTCAGACTTAGTCTCTGAGCATACCAGCCCCTAAAGGCAAGTCCAAACTGCAGCTTCTGGGGACAAACACTTGGGAAGTGTCCAATCCAATGTGAGCCAACTCACATTTTCCTTCCACATTCAAAACCACATTTCCTAGCTGGACTAGTTAGAATTCTCTTTTTCTGAAAAAAGAGTGTTCCTGGATTGGTTTCAGGCCCTTTTGTTCACAGAAGTCATTCTAGCATTCTCCACAAAGTTCCTCATAAGACTTTAGGAAAAGTGATTCTATCGTTTTTTGGGGAAAGTATTCAAATGCACGTCATGGCCCTTAGAAACTTACACTTTGAACTTCCCAACTAATGTTCATCTTCTTAGA
The DNA here is from genome assembly GCA_963574655.1 of Perodicticus potto. NCBI lineage: Eukaryota > Metazoa > Chordata > Mammalia > Primates > Lorisidae > Perodicticus > Perodicticus potto. Next base: position 10,868 of record CAUYRH010142795.1, on the reverse strand, counting down.
CTGAAGTTCTACAAGTACATTGACACACAGATTTGAAAACATATTTACTTTTCATACTGCTTCAAAATCATGCCATGCTTAGAGTCATTATCTATTCCTTTACTTTTTTTTTTTTTTTTTTTTTTTTTGTAGTTTTTGGCCGAGGTTGGGTTTGAACCTGCCACCTCCGGCATATGGGGCCAGGGCCCTACTCCTTTGAGCCACAGGCGCCGCCTATTCCTTTACTTTTGTATGTGTTTTTTCTCTTACAGAGTCATGTTTTAAAATGTTAGAGCTATACAGTATAGTCAAAAGTAGAGAGAAAAGTTGTGCTGTCATTTGAAGCCTATTTCTTCCTCTGTAAAATGAGGGCTTGGACTACATATTCCCCAGGGACCATTCTAGGCTATACATGAAGCAAAGCAGCCCAAGCATTTGGAATTCTTAGTATCATTTGATTTAATTTCGGATTCTTTCCATTTGTTCACTCCCATCCAAGGATTTATTCATTCAACTATTAATATTGTTGAGGTCCTTGGAGAAGCAATGGAACACTTAAGAAGATGACTTAAATTTGGGCTCATTTATAAGTCCAATATGAACTTATATTTGATCTGTAACTTAACTGATGTGCAAACATGGGCAAGTTACTTCTCTGCGCCTTAATTTTACAACCTGTAAAGAGATCATAATAATACCTCTGTAGTTTAAGGTCATTTTAAGGCATGTATAATCCCCGTGAATACCTTAGCATAGTGCCTGGCACGTAGTGTATGTTCAAATAATGTGTTACTATTATAGCTTATTTTCTGCTTAGCAGCCTGATGAGAATACAGCAATAATGAGGCATGTTTTTTGCTGTTAGGGGGCTCAAAGTCTAATGTGGGGGGGGGGGCAGGAGGCTTGTCTATAAGTATAATTTTACTACATAACAAGTGCCATAATAGAATAACATACCAACTTCAGTGGGCTATAGGGTGCAGTCACCTTTGGGGAGGGAGAGTTTGGGGAAAGGAAAGTACAGAGAGTGGATGGTTTATCTGAATTTTGAAGAATATATAGGTAGCTGCCAAATGATAGTAAAAAGGAGAATGAGCATGTCCCAAAGGATGGAAGCGTGAGGGAGGACAGTGCAGTCCGGAGGAACCGAACAACCCACTTGCTTCCAGGGGAGGTGGTGACGGGAAATGAGATGGGGTTGTGGCAGTGTCACCTTGTTCCCTCGACTGTTCGCCCACCCCACCCCCCAGTCTACTTCATTTTGCTAAAGAGAATTGCGACTGTGCTAGAAAATGAGTCGAGAGGTGGCTGGCGGTGGTGAGGAGATGAGGTCTTGTGCTCTTTGTCTGGATCCACCACCAGTAGAAGACGTATTTATCTCAACAGCAAGAACGTCAGATGGTAGAAGAGCAGTGGTCTGTAAGACTGGTTAGAGGGACACAAGGAGTCAGAGGGTATGCTAAAGGGGACTCGAGCCTTCCTTTTGGAGATTCACCGTGAATTTTAATAGGTTCAATTTCCCTTTAGGTAAACATACTTTAGGTGCAATGGCGACGCAGCCGTCTAAGTCTAATGGCGTCACTCCTCAGACATGCCCAGGAATGTAGAATTAACTCTTCTGCTGACAAACTTTATGTTTGCTACTTACTGAGCCACAGACGTCAAACGAAGGGCATGTCCCAGGCAATATACAAGTAGAGTCCAGTTCTTCAGTTCTACTTTTCAAAGATTCTAAAATATAACTTAAATTTTTTTAAAAAAAAGATAATTTAGAAATGTCAGTAAATGTAGACATTAAGACAGATGATCTAAGACAATTAGCACCTTTTTGTTAAGGACAAGATTCGCGAAACTGAAGCAAAAGAGCACTTTAAAAGGAGTAGGGAAATAGTTTTAAACTGTGCACAGCGAAAGCAAGGAACGGAGGAAAATTGATTCTTTAAACCTCCCTGCGCCTCATATAAACATCCAATAACAGGGAAATGGTGGTCTAAAGGATAAAACTAAAAATCGGTAGGAAATTCGACCATTGTTGGGAAGAGAATGGTTAGATGGACCTGGTGCACTTTCAAAAGTAAGATTCACACCTGCCTGAGGTAGGAAGCCTTCGAAAATGTCTTATAGTTCTCAGACGAATACAAGAAATTGGGTGTGGGGTGTAGAGAAACTCTATACTGACTCTGCAACTCTTCTCAAAATCTAGAACTGTCCTTCAAAAGTCCTCACTCTTTCCTTCTCCTGGCCCCTGTCACCCCACATACACTCACACATCCGTTTCCTGATTCAGTACTGAATTGCATATTATTTTGACTTTGCATATATAGGAAGAGGAAATGTATAGAAAAGAACAGGAAAGGTAGACGGTAAAGAGAGAGAAAATGTGTATCTGAGTTAAAATTATTGGCTTCAGAAACAAAACAGTGTGCGGGATTCTGAAATTTTATGAAAAGTCTTTTATAATTATGTCACTAAATAGACTACAACAGAAATGGAAATGGATTTGAATGATACAGAGAATTTAGTTTTTATTTTTACGTATTTTTTTATAAGCTTGAAACAAAGTTTATTGAGGAAGAAAACGATAAGTTTACAGAGCAAAAGCAAGATGAAGATTTACAGGGCAAGAGGTATAGACAATAACATCCCACTGTTGAGACAAGGAAAAGGCTCAGAGAATTTAACTGGGAAAAAATACTTCCTATCTGTCATCACACAGAATTCTGTTGGAAAGCCCTGAATTCTGTGCTGGTTGAGGTGTCAGTGGGGTTATGTAATTTGCAGTAAAATTATTCATATTTGGCTTTGGAGGTTATGTATTATGTTTATTTATTTGCATGTCTTACAAGACATGGTAAACCCAAACAAAACTTCAAAATATTAGGGTTTCCTATTTCATGCCTTTTATTTCCTATTCCATATAGGGAGTAAGCCATTACCATCTTTGAGATAGATAAGATTCTGGCAGAGCCATGCCCATTCTGCAAACTTGATGGTTCACATCCGTCATGCGACAGATTGTTTGGCTAAAAGTACATCTGCAAGAGTCAACAAGGATATTATTACTATCAACAAAGTTCAGCACGTAAGCAGAGCGGGCGATGCTGTAAGGATTTGAAAGCCTTACACCTTCCATTAAAATACATTATCCCTCGGCTATGTATACGTCATCAGATACTGTCTTTATCAATATTTTCTTACATAAATACTTGGAGTATAATTTTTTTTATTATAACCTGTGGAATTTCCTTTTCTTAATAACCTCTACATTGGAGTGAGGGTGCATATCTTGGATAGTCCTAGGGGTTCTCAAAAGGATGACTTCGTGAACTGGCCAAATATATTTCAAGATAACAAATGAGTCTGACTATATATATAAGTAAAATTGGGTATTTGTTTTTAAAAACAAGTTTAACCATGGGGCTGATATTTTTCAGCTTTAAAATAAAAACTGAAATACCTTTCAAATTTTCTGATAGTTGATACCAACAGACATTACTTCGGTATTCTTAGATATGTATTTCCCTTTTACTTGAGGTGTTTTATAGGACTGAGAGGTAGGGCAAGCTGTGTTTTTCAGACCGGATGCACAGACTCTTACCCCTCTGTATTCCTGGAATGCATGAAAATCTTAATTATATATTTACATTTTCATAAAAACATATTTTATAAGAATAAACGTAAAAATTTTCTTTGGGAAAAATTTCAAATTAAAAACTTATTTACAGAAGAAACTATTAATTTTTTAAGTCAGTGATTTTTCATCTTGGCACTGGGTCTGTAATTCATGGTAGTTTCAAAATAATTTTTCCTTTGAAATGAGTTTATAGGTTACTCAAGTTTAAGAAACCTTCTATAATGATTTTCAGCAAAAAAAAGAAAGAAAAAAAGAAAAAAGATAAATCCATATGTACTGTCTTCAACGTGATTTACCTATAGAATGACATTTAAGTCTCCTATTGTCATGAATGACAAAATGATTCAAGACTGCTATCGAGGATTAGAATACTTAAAAATAAATTTACAACTACATTTCTTTTTTTTTTTTTTCAGTTTTTGGCTGGGGCTGAGTTTGAACCTGCCACCTCAGATATATGGGCCCGGCACCCTACTCCTTTGAGCCACAGGCACTGCCCACAGCTATATTTCTATTAGATTTGATAATTGATATTGAAGTCACTGTGATCTTATAGGTCATGCCAGTTGATACCCTGTAGTTTTACACAAAACATCCCACACTCCTCGCTCTCCTAGGTATTTTCTTTTCTTTTCTTTTTTAATTAATCATAGCTGTGTACATTAGTGCAGTCATGGGGTACAATGTACTGGCTTCATATACAATCTGAAATATTTTCATCCAACTGTTTGACATAACCTTCATGGGATTTTCTTGGTTGTTGTATGAAAACAAATGTATTCTTCATTTAGTAAGTTTCACCTGTACCCTTCTAAGATGCACCATAAGTGTGACCCCACCATTTACCCTCTTTCCACCCATCCTAGGTATTTTCTTAGTAGAACAACATTCCGCTGCCACTGAGGCATTTTATTGGAAGGAATCTTGAGTGAATGTTTTAAAAATCTCTCATATATTTTGAGTTCTGAGCTTAGGAAAGTGAAGGCAGAACCGAGGGATCTTTTTGGGTCAAGATGCAAAGAAACATGGACATGACATTTATGCGCCTATCTCCTCCCCATCTCGTGTCCTCCCATATGAAAAGTGCAATGTTTCCGTGCAGTTGAAAAGAAGAAGCTGGCACGGTGTACAAAACGCATAAGACTTTCAAGCATGAGACTCAGTAAGTAGAAGAAGGGTGACGCTGGAAACACAGGTGCTGGGCACATATGCACATATGGAGGTACCGGGATCAAAAAGCTCTGAGTGACTCTTGTCTCTACAAAAAGAAAAAAAAAAAAAACAAAGCTCTGAGTCCGGGTCAGAGACGCTCAGGCCTTTGTGTACATCAGAATCCCCCTGTAGCCCCACCCTACAACTTTTGTTTCAGTAGTTCTCTTAGGTTCTAGAATAAGCACTTCTAGCAAGTTTCCCCATGCTGCTGCTGCTGCTGCTATTCCAGGGACTACTTTCTGAGACTCACACAGGTCTGTAGTAAGAGTTCTAGATTAAGTAGTTAGGTCCACAGCCTCGCCCTATGTGTGGGATGTCACTTGTTGCAGGGTGTTGCTGTTCGTACTGTGGGAGATCTGTGTGCCGTAGTTTGTAAAACAAGAGCAAACACACTTGGTCAAACAGAGCAACTGGAAGCAAGGGACCAGGTAGAAGAGAATAGGAAAGAGGAAATTGGAGTTTATACAGGCCCTATTATGTCCATTCCTTTTAATATTACCCCAGGTTTTCTGATGTTAGCCCAAATACTACATGAAAAAATTCATTGCCTTAATTGTATATAATTTTCTAAGATTTTTCTAAGGTTTAATCTAAAACACTTTTATAAATAAACATTTAAAGATGAACATATGTTATAGATATTTCTAAAGGGTCATATTCAGAAGCTACTATAGATTTATCAGAACTAGTGGATTCTAACCATTCTTATCTGTCTCTCTTCCGTGAGTTAACACTGTACTACTCAGAAAGCTTTCAATGCCTCACGCTTTCTCCCTGTAAAAAGACAAAGAGGTCGCTGGACTCCTGTTTTATTTTTGTTAGGAAAGTTGTAAAGAGCAGCCACATGCGGTATAATCATGCACATGTTTGGAAGGAGAAAGCATTGAAAAAATCCAAAGAGCTGCCTTATCATTTTCAGAGATTTAATTTCCTATAGAATTTCTTAGTCCTACTCTGAGGTTTGCTTATATAAAAAGATTGAATTTACTTCAACTTTACGATATCCTTCAAAATATTTTCACCACTGCCTCCAAGTCATTTCAGTTTTATGAAATTAAAGCATTGCCTACATTACTCTAAGTTTAGGTTAAGTTTGCCATTTTAATTTCAATGTGTCTTCTTGAAGGCAGTTAATATAATTGGCAGTGTACGACTAAAAACAGCTTTAGACCAGAATTATCTTTGTCCATATTTTTTTCTCTGTAAACTCTGCAGGCTGGGAATCCCAGCAGTAGCATTTCGAGAGTGCTGCAAAAGCCAGGGAAGTCATGAAAAGGGGTTACCTCAAAAGAAAATCTCTTCATTAGCAAAGCTCCATTCATTTGTTCAAATGGAACACAACAAAAACTACCAAAAATAATACCTTCAGTTGATATAAAATGTAAATATAACCTTTTCTCTTCCACCTGCCTACAATAGATACTGAATTTGAGTTAGTAAAACTAAATTCATCAGTCTTTCTAGGATACTTCCAATTACATATACAGTATAATATAAGCAAGGTGGATACTGAGAGGAAATGGAAAAAATGTGAGTTTTAGTTATGTGCTTAGTAGCTGCATTTAACAATTCATTTTAGAATAATAATAAGCACCAGATGATGATAACAATGAGGATAATTTTATTAATAATACATTATGTATTAGCTTGTAGCAGGCACGAATTGATCACATTACATATGTTATTTATTTTAATTATTCAACACTTTATATAATACATAGTCTTAGTTATCTCCATTTTAAGAAGGATGAAAACTGGGGTTCAGATATGGTTAGAACACTTTTTCGTGGTCACCTACCCTGTTATTGCTGGGACTAGGAACTTACACTCTCCTCTGGATCTGTCCGGCTCTAGGCATGCAGCACTTTGCTGCTGTGCTGTCGTCACCCACTACGCTGCCCTGTGCAGGACCAGAAAACACAATGAAGAACAAAACAGACTCCATCCCCGCCCCAGAGAGCATATTGTCTTAACCTATCTGAGTTTCAGTTTCTTCTTTGTAGGGAGGGATAAGTTATGGCTCAGTGTGGCTTGGTTACTAGATCTTTCATAAATCCCAGGCAATTAAATGAAGGCTTTAATGAAACTAGTACATGTAATTGGCAGAATAAGAGTAATAATATCGCTATGTCTGTTCTCCTTGGGATCACGGAGAGTTCACCGAATTTGAGCTTGTGTACGGAAATCTTTGGATAAGGCACCATCTAGGTCTAAAATAAAGACTGAAAAATGGACTATGTTTATACTCTTGGCTTAAAATTTCTCCTTGTCAGAAGAGGATGAGCTGTCAGGTTCAACTTACTACAGGAAGCAGTGAAAATGAAGTCTGTTTCTATAGCTCTTTCCCCTGAGGGACCCAGTGTCTCACAGCTAGTACGGTTCCATTTGAAGAAATCCTTAAGTGAACCCCACATCCCAAGGCAGATGTTTGTTTACACTTTGCAAATCTAGTTCCATGGCTCCACTTTTAGGGCACGAAAATTCTAAAGCTGTCTGTCCACCCTCACTGTTTCTATTCTAACAAAGGGACTTCCTTTTATTCTGAATAGCCTTTTTATCCTCATACACAATTATATTTTCTTATCAGAAATTTCAACCAGATGTGCATTGACATTAAAAATATATCAATTATGTGAAATGTAACTTCATGGTCCCTTACCTGCACTTTGCTGTATATCTTTCTCTTAGAAAAATTACAGATGGCAGTTTAAAGAAATTAAGCTAAAATAAATCTCATATTCAAAGAAATGTGCAGAGTGAGAGAATAAATAAGTATATATACAGGCACAGATATATATGTCTGCATATGTGTATGTGTGTGTGTATATTTGCAGTTTTTACAAAGTATGTGGTTAGTGCACAAACAAGATTCTGAATGAAGGACTTTGCACCCAGGAGAGAAAATACGCAAGAATTGAAACCTGACTTCTAAATATTATCATTGCTGGTGTTCGCTCTTAATGCTGGTGCTGATTTGTTACACTGCCTGCTGGAGCATGGGAACAAACAGTGACTATGGCTTTGTATTTTTCACACAGGGGATTTTTCCTTGAGTTTCCACAAGGCTATTGATGGGTTCCTTCCCAGTAAGTTGTTCTTCAGGTATTTGTGAAGTGCCTGTGTGTTAGTAAGGCTCTCTACTAAATCTCATTAAGAGCTTACAGTCTAATTGGAGGAGACAGACTATAAACGTGAAAAGATAACTAAGGTTTAAAGATTTTCTCAGATTCTTAATGGAAGCACTTCAACCTATGAACATGCCCCCCAACCTCATCCTTTAGGAATGTAACTCTCGGAAGGTTATCGTAGAACTGTAAGATTTGCAAAGTTTTCATAATAAATTTTGGCAAGCAAACCAAGGATTATCCTTTTAACAAAAGTAACCAAGTAGAATTTTTTTTAATAAAAAGTTACTAACTTAGAGCGATATAACTTCAGTGGTTGTCAAAAGATGTTCTAATTCTATATTGAAGTACGAGGAAAAAGGCACAGAGGGAGATAGCTCTGACCTGGGTACTAACACAGTAGATCTTGGGGAACTTCAGAGTAGAACAATTATCTCAGCAACAGAGATGATTTCGCATCCCTTAGTTAGCCCTGTATGACACATGTGTAATACTTTAACACTAATTTAGAAACTGGTATTTCTAGAGTCTTGTCATTGTGCCAGAATAGTTTTGTCTCAATAATATATTGATTATGTTACTGTAATGAGTTGGACAGTGACTCACAGAGTTACGAAGAAATTATACTAAATTTATTTGAGAGAAGTAATGATGAAAACTTGAGAATTATTATATGCATGTTTCATATCCTTGTCATATTATTACTAACACTCACCTACTTTGTGACTTGATATTAGCCCGTACTTTTTAAATGTGAATCAGAAGCCATGAGTAATTCTTTCATGTTTATACAGTACTTAACACATTTTTATAGGTGTTCAAAATCCTCCTTAGTTAAAAAAGAAGAAAACCCAGGTAAGTGAAAGTCTTGATTATTGGTTTCCTTTCTAAAAAGTGCTTATTGGGTGCTTAGATTTTAAAAGAAGGTGGCCAGTTTTGGTTGTTACCTTTCAGTTACTAATAATATGTTGATTTAGCACAGACCAGTGACAAGTAGCTGCGTAAATGACTATAAATCTGCCCATTTTTCTCTTAAATGACGAGGAAAACAGTAGGGCAGTTTATCACAAGGTATCACTGCATAGAGCTCTGAGTTCAGAGTATACATACCTCCCACACTAAACCCTTGTTTTAGATATATTTTCATGGTCATAAATCCCTTTTCTGCATGGTTTGATCTCTCCAATCCCCTTAAATGGTTAGTATGCTATGGAGGAAGAGCCTCCTTTATCTACTTTTTTCTCCTACTCACAACTCCCTCCCCCCTCAACTGTGCTACACTTGGAATATTTGCCAATTGCCAGAGTGTAGCAAAATGGATGATGGCAGCCAACAGAGATTACATGCCACCCCTTCAGCTCACAGAAAGTGGGCATGTTGAATCTCTAGGCAGTCACAACCTAGTGCGGTACCTTGTAAAATACTGTTTGCCAAGTCATGCCAGCTGGGAGATAACGTGAATCATCATGTTATATAGTAGCACCCATTCCAGGCTGATCTTGATGTTATGGTTGGTTAAATATTATTGATGAACTAATCATGTTCCTAAAGGAAACCAATAGCATTCTTTAAAAAAGGACTCCTAAAATAAACAGAACCACAGAGGACAATCTTGTCATAAAGGCTAGAAATCTTTTCCCTTTTCTAAATTTGTTTTACGATAGCAAAAGAGTTGCTTCGGATCGGGTGTTTAGAGTATTTTGAGGAAGGTATTAAGTTGCTGAAAACACTGCATTCATATCAGATACATGTACATTGTGGATGAATTAAAAAAGTAGGCTTTTAGTAATAAATTGGTGAGGTGATGGATGTGTTTAATTAGCTTGATTAAATCATTCTACAATGCTTACATAGATCAAAACAATTATTATTTGTCAATTAAAAATATATTTTTAAAAATCAGACTTTTAAAAGTTTATCAATAAGCTAAATACAGACTGGAAAAGATGGCAGGGTAAATTAATTAAAATTAGGATGGAAGGCAGTTTAAATTAAAATGGACAGGCCTGCATGCAGAAACTTGGTCGTGTAACACTACATACTGCTTAAGTGATGACATCACTACACTGTATACCCACCAGTAACTCAATCTGAGTGATTATTTTGCACACTTATTTTTTATATTGTTTGGGCTTTGTTTGCTGTTTACTCTTAAACAACCACGATCCATTTTAAAAGCCTCTCACTCAATCCAAAGTTGCCAGCCAATTGTGTACTGTAGCATTAACACTGCATCACTTTAATATATGACATAATGCTTTGTGGCAGCTAAAATTTAGAAAGGATCACATTTATTTTAATATCATTATGAAATTATTGTGGTGCACTGAAGTAGATCATTCTAGTTTTGCTAAAGTTGAGCTTTGCTGTCCATCAGGGTGACCTGTTTGTGTATCTTTTTCTATATTATAAAGGAATGTGAATCCTGTGATGTCCATTTCTATTTTTTATTTAGAAATTTCTTGATGTACAAAATGTTTGAACATCTTTTGCTCCATGTAAGGGTATTAATACTTTTTTTTAAAACAAGTGAACAGTTTATTAAGAATTAAACAAAGGTATGATGTGATACAGTACAAGCAAGACACTCAAGATAGGTATAATAGTACTTCTCACACAAAAAGTTAAATTTCACCTCAAAAAAAAATTACAAGACAAAAGAGAAAGCAATTTCACTGTTATAAAGTAAGATATTTCATGCAAAGTATTAACTCTGCCCCCCCAAGGCCCAACCTCCCAACAAACAAAAAACTATCTAGGAATACTGTTATGCTAACATATTAACCACAGTATAATCATTCATGGGAAAACAGTAATTAAGCAATGAATTAAATGAAATAACAAAGTTCAAACTATCATAAACTCATAGACCACAATGATTTTACAAGACAAGCAATTCCAGAAATCTTATAAACAAT
>CAUYRH010142794.1:0-42409 GCA_963574655.1 Perodicticus potto | reverse complement strand
TGTCTTTATATAGTGATTAAGAAAATGCTATGAGGGCTATCTCTCACAGTACGATCAAAATGTTTCTGATTGTATATGAAGCACATTCTGCCCTATGATTGCACCAATGTACACAATTATGATTTAATAAAATTATTAAATGAATGATAAAAAAACCAAAACAAAACAAAATTGTCTGGAGATACCTCAAAGAACTTAAAGTAGACCTCCCATTGGATCCAGCAGTCCCCCTGCTGAGTCTATGGTCATAGGAAAAAAGGGTTACTTTATACAAAGGACACCTGCACACAAATGTTTATAGTAACATAATTTACAATTGCAAAGGCGTGGAAACAACCCATGTGCTTACTAGTACGTGAGTAAATTAATAAGATGTGGTATATGTATATATGGAGTACTGCTCAGTCATAAGAAAGATGGCAATCTTCTGTGACAACTTGGATGGAACTGGAAACCATTCTCTAAATGAAATATCCCAAGCATAGAGAAACAAACACATGCACTCAGTGCCAAGTTGGAAATAGTTGATCAACACTTAAGTGCACATATGGAAGTAAATCTCAATGAAAATCAAGCTGGGAGGAGGCAGGAGGAGAAGATGGGTAAATTCACAGCTATTGATACAATGCACCCTATCTGGGTGAAAAACACATTTTTCACATATAAAATGACTCAATCTGTACAAAAACAAAGTGTGTAAATAAAACATGGGTACACCCTAATATTCTGGAATTTAAAAACAAATAGAACATAAGATTTCTAAAATAAAAAAATCAAGTTGAGTTCCTTTCAACTATCTAAAATACAAAAATAGGATTTTTTACCAGTCCAAATTAAACTAAAGCTAGCACCTTAAAAAAGACGATAGAAGCAAGATGTCATGTAAGACAAAGTGAAAATGTGTGTTGTTATAAACCTGACACTGAGGGGAATAAAACAAAGAGATGTAGGCAAGTTAGAGGTGCCTATCTCTTTATGGAAAATAAAATGGGCTGTTGCATGCAGAGTTGTCAGGATTATTATAGTTACTGATGGTTCAACCTGAAAATTTTATGGAATTAGATGTTAAAACTCTTCTCAAAACTCTTAATGGAACTGGCATAAAGGGTACTTGGTGAGTATTTTCCTTGTACTTCATAAAATCTACATTCCACATCAGAATTTTAGAGTTCACATTATAATTAATTATGCCTACAGAATGTTGGCACACGTGAGCGGGTCATAGAAGACGCTTTATGTCTCAAATAAAACACCATAACAGGATTACAACATGCCATCCCACTCATTACAGTTTACTACAAGCCTGACAAAATAATCAAACTCACTGGATTAAAACTGAATTATTTTCTTCATTTAACTAGTAGAGCCTCTTTCACAAACACACAGTTCTCTTATGGCTGTATTTTTTCATCCTGTTCCAATCTATTACCAAATCCCTCAGATACAAAGTAGTTAGTTGTAAATCTAGTATCTTTTGCTGGAAGTTTCTTTCTCCTTCTAAATCATTCAAGAAAATAAAAGAGGTTAGCACAACCCAAGAACAGGGTAAGGAGTCCCCTGAGTCTACCACTGCCCCTGTTTCTTGCTGACACCCAATGTCACACCACAGGGCAACTGGCAATTGTGTTTTCCTAGTCAAGTTCGTTGCATAAACACATGCTTTCAAGAGATAGTCCTCTCTGCTCAGGCTTGGACTATCTTTGGAAATGACACCTTATGCTCAGACATTGTTTCCCAAAGCTCCAGCTCACGCCACAATGACAGAGTCTGAGATTTTCAGCATTAGTGATGTTGCCTGCCAACAAAAGCTGTCACTTTCATTCACTGCAAAACTTTGGAGTCTAGATGAATCAACCTAGAATCTGTCTCAAGCTAATATTATTCAAGACTATGGAAATTCTATGCCAACAAGTGAGTACCTCCCTTATTTGCATCTGAGCATTGTGCACAGTGACTCTAGCCCAGATTAGCAGATCTTCCTAATTTCGTATCACGGAAAATAGAGGCAGAGGTACTGATTCCTTCATTTCCAGAAGGCCCAGAGTTTCAAAAGAATGACCCCCAAATGTAGTTAGAGATCACCTGGAATGTCATTTTAAAATGCCATAGACTGGATGGCTTAAAATTGGCATGTATTTTTCACTGTTCTGGAGGCTGGAAAGATTGGTTCTTGAGGAGGGCTCTCTTCCTTGAATATGGCTGCCTTCTCCCGTGTCTTCACATGGTGGAAAGAGCCCTGGTGTCTCTTCCTCTTTTTACAAAGACATTAATTCCGTAATGAGAGCCCCCTTCTCATGACCTCTCTGAAACCTAATTGCCTCTCCAAGGTCTCATTTCTGTACGCCATCACATTGAAGGCTGGAGCTTCAATGCATGAATTTGAGTGGGGATATAAAGTCAGCCCATAGGCACCCTTCTCTGCAAAGTCTTTGCATACTAGGAATTTCATAACAAAAATAGCATTGGCAATGACAAAAATATGTTTTTCTAGACTGTAATCACAAGAAAATGGTCGTCCACTACACCAAATGCAGTTAGCATCCTATTCATATCCTCTTCACAATCATTTAATTACACCTGCCTTTCTACCATCTGCAATTACTTTGCCTGGGAGAATTTTCCGGACGCTAGCATGCACTCTATCCACATTTGATAGGCCAGAAGTACCAGGGAGTTACCCTGCCCTGGGAACAAATGCTGAATGGGGGTTTTTAGAAACATAACATTTAACAAAGGTCGGAGGGTTAGATTTGAGAAGCACCCTAGAAAAAGTGCTACATACCTCTTTGCTGAATATCACTATGGTCACCTTCAAAGTACTCCCCTTGGGAAGCTATGCACCAAAACGAGCACCTAATCCACCCTTCAAAGCAATTTTGGAATTCTTTTTCTGGAATGGCTATCACAGCTATTGTTGTAGTGCTATTCAGCAATGAGACATACACACTTTTCCAAGGATGAGTTCATGAACATAATTTTCAGACCTTGTCCAACAAAAGGTCTGAGAAAGCGTTTTAAAATAGTTTGAATGGTGGTTAGGTGCTGGTGTTGGTACATAGCCTCCCAAGTGGAGTACGTTGAAGGCAACTTCAGTGATATTCAGCAGTGAGGTATGGTGCACTTTTTCTAGGATGAGTTCTGGAACATAACTGTCTGACCTCATATTCCTTTGACCTGGTAACTGGAATACTGGAAGGGGTTCGACACTGTTTCCCAGAGTTCCTGAATGAATGGCTTTTATTTTCCTACATTGATAATTTGCTTGGTAGCTTAATTTTATTGGTTTCCTTCCCATACTTTTTTCCACACTTGTCTATCAATATTTTCTGAGATCATCTCCAGTGAACTTTTACTCAAATCCTCTCGGCGTTTACTTCTGGGAGAATGAAAACTAAGACAACCACTTACAGTTCAGTGTAACCAAGAAGGCCAAGGTCAGAGAATAGTCAGAAAAGATGTCAGAGGCTTAGACTCAGAATATGTGTGGGTCACATGGGGAAATAGCACAGAAACCAAAGCAGGGAAGTGTTAGACAAGGAAAGCCGGGTCCTCAATAGGCTCTGGTCATAATTGAAAGTGTTTGGAAAATGGTGAAGCACAGAGGGATCACTGGGGGAAAGGATTCATATATACATGATAGGAGCTGTTAGTACTATCCTTAGCTACCAGGCAAGAGGAATCCCTTGGGAAGAGTGCACAGCTTCCTCAATCCTAAATCCGAGCTTCTCAGGGCACCAGTAATGAGACTTCCTCACAGCAGGAGGAACTACCGTGGCCGTGTGTATCTGAATTGCTTCTATATATTGCCCAAATTTGTTCTCTCATATTACCCCAAGAGACCTTTGAAAATAAGTCTTGTCCCTCCAGTAACATTATACACTTAAATATGTTTTTTATACTAAGCATAGTCTAGGGCATTCAATAAAATTAAACTATATATATGGATGCTTAGAAGGGTTATTTAATCCTTATAGCCATTTTATAAGGTGGATGAGGAAAAAGGTCTTTTCTACTTTTGGTATTACATATATAGTATCTATGGGTTTGTGTGCGGGTGTGTTAAGTTACTATGTATAAAGTGGGTCACTCAGAACCACTGTAATCACAGCAGAAGACTAGTAGTAAATTCCAGCCTAAATTATAAATGCTAATATTCATTCAATTGATACTGACGTTCAGCAAACTCAGCTCTTGAACTCTGAAATTTACCTCCAGCTCAGAATAAAGGTAACAAAAAGGTAAATGTATTTTTAGAAATTGAAAATAGAGCAAGTTTCTCCCTCTTTTACTCCCTCTGTTTTCTACTAAAATAGAACTTATTTTTTTTGCCAGGAAAACACACACAAATTATTCTTCTAAAAAGTATCGTTCTGTAGCATTTATTTTTCTAGTTCACAATATTTTAAACACTAAATATGTTTGATGTAAATTTATCACCAGCTAGGGACTATTGCATTGATAAGTATAAAAAGGTGAATTTGAAGATCCTTTCCTTAATTTTATTTTTTATGATTTTAAAATTTTTATAGATTTAGGGAGTACAAGTGAAGTTTTGTTAGATGAATACAGTGATAAATAGTAAAGACTGAGCTGTTAGTATAACCATCAAAAAAGCTTTATACATTGTACCCGTTAAGTAATTTTTCACCCCATCCACCTCTTTCCCCCACCTTCTCACGTTTCCAAGTCTCCATTGTCTACAATCCTGCTCTTTATGACCATGTGAATCCATCATTTAGCCCCTACTTATAAGGAAAACATGAGTATTTGGCTTTCTGTTTCTGAATTAGTTCACTTAATATAATGACCTCCACTTCCATCATGTCACTGCAAAAGATAAGATTTTATTCTTTTATATGACTAAGTAGAATTGCATGGTGTATACATATATGTGTGTGTATACATATGGATATGTATGCTTGCGTATATATAAATATGTGTGTATGTGTATATATATATTCTTTATCCAATCATCTATCAATGGATACTTGGGTTGATTCTATACTATTGTTATTTCAATAATATATACAAATGCAAGTATCTTTTGACACAATTTATTTTCCTTTAGGTCAGTGGTTCTCAGCCTATGGGTTGCAACCCCTTTGGACTATATTAAAGGTTCACGGCATTAAGAAGGTTGAGAACCACTGCTTTAGATAGATATCCAGTGGTATAGTTGATGGATTGAATGGTGGTTCTATTTTTGGTTCTTTGAGAAATCTCCATAAAGTTTTTTCCATAAAGGTTGTATTAATTCACATTCCCACCAACGATTAATAAGAGTCCCATGTTGTCTATATTATCATCAATATCTGCTTTTTTTTATTATTATTATTTACTCATAGCCATTCTGACTAGTGTGGAATTGTACCTCATCGTGGTTTTAACACATTTCCCTGATGATTAGTGATACTGGGCTTTTTTCATGTTAGTTGGCCAATTGTTTGTTTTCTTTTGAAAAATGTTCATGCCCTTGGCCCACTTTGTATTAGGTTATTTGGTTTTTATTGCTGAGTTGCTTGAGTTCCATGTAGATTATGGATATTAGTCCTTTGTCAGATGCATAGTGTACAAATATTTTCTCTGATTCCATAGATTATTTGTTTACTGTGCAGACACTTCTAAGTTTAATTAGTTCCTACTTGTCTATTTTCAGCTTTATTGCCTTTGCTTTTGAGGTCTTAGTCATGAATTCTTTGCTTGCACCAATACCCAGAAAAGTTTTTCTAGGTTTTCACCTAGAATTTTTGTAGTTTCAGATACCTGCTTCCCAATCATGTTGCTCAGGCAATATACAGATATATATATGTAAAATAGTTTTTGTATAATAAAATATATATATAGTATATGTGTTATATATTATATATTACCCTATATATAATATATATAATCAAATAAATATATATATCTAAAATAGATATATATATGCAACATATATAGTTTTTTCTTTTTAAAAAATATTTTCTACTTTTTCCCTCTACATTTTTCTTTTTATTTTCTTCTTCTTTTTTCTCTTATATTTATAATTTTTAATTAATTCCTTCTTTAATAATAAGGGAATCATTTTTGCTAGTTTTTCTGCCCCTGTTATTCTCTTCACTCTCCAATTTTATCCTTTAAGGTTTTTTTGTGTGTTTGTTTTATTTTGATTTATAATATTTTTGTTTTTCTTCTCTAGTTGGTGGAGGTAGGGTCTTGAGTCTGTCACACTCTAGTTCTTTGCTGATGATATGATCTTATGCTTTAAAAAACCCAGAGATTCCACCACAAAACTCGTGGAAGTGATCAGGAAACATAGTAACATCTCAGAGTACAAAATCAGCATCCAAAAATCAGTAGCCTTTGTATATGCCAATAACTGTGAAGTTGAGAAGCAAGTTAAGGCCACAATTCCCTTCCAAGTAGCTTAAACGAAAATGAAATACTTAGGAATATGTAGGAATATACCTAACAAAAGAGGTGAAAGATCTTTTCAAAGAGAATTATGGAACCCTGAGGAAAGAAATTGCTGAAGACACTAACAAATGGAAGAATATACCATGCTCTTGGCTGGGAAGAATTAACGTTGTCAAAATGTCTATTCTACCCCAAGCAATCTACAGATTCAATACAGACCCCATTAAAATACCAACATCCTATTCTGAAGAACTGGAAAAATAGTACTTCATTTTGCTTGGAACCAGAAAAAAATACCATATAGCTAAGACTATTCTTAGTAATAAAAACAAAGCCAGAGGCATCACGCTACCAGACTTCAGGCTATATTAGAAATTCACAATAATCAAAACATCATGATATTGCACAAAAATAGACACATAGACATATGAAAAAGAATAGAAATCCAAGAGATGAAACCACTCTACTTGCCATCTGATCTTTGATAAACCTAACAAAGCATAAAGTGGGGAAAAGAATTCCTATTCAATAAATGGTGCTGACAGAACTGGATAGCCACATGTAAAAGACTGAAACTTGACCCACACCTTTCCCCACTTATAAAAATTGATTCAAGATAGATAAAAGACTTAAATCTAAGACATGAAATCATAAAAACCTTAGAAGAAAGTGTGGGGAAACTCTTGATAATGTTGGACTGGGAAACATTTTACAACAAAGACTTCAGTGGCCACCACAACAATAAAAATTAACAAATGGGATTTAATTAACATGAAAAGCTTCTGCACAACTAAGTACACAAAGCCAAAGGATAACCTTCAGAGTGGGAAAAGATATTTGCAGGGTATGAATCTGACAAAGGGTTGATAACTAGAATCTACAGAGAACTCAAATTAATCAACAAAAAAAGAGTAAACAATCTCATCTACCACTCCACTGGGCAAGAGATATGAACAGAACCTTCTCTGATGAAGACAGACAAATGGCTAACAAACATTTGAAAAAATCTCATCATCACTAATTGCCAGAGAAATGAAAATCAAAACCACCCGGAGATATTACCTATACCCAGAGAGAGTAGCCCACATCACAAAATCTCAAAGCTGCAGATGCTGGCATGGATGTGGAGAGAATGGAATACTTTTGTACTTTTGGTGGGACTGCAAACTAATACAACGTTTTGGAAGGAAATATGGAGAATTCTCAACTCAAATTAGACCTCCCATTTTATCCTGCAATCCCATTATTAGGCATCTACCCAGAAGAAAAAAATAATCCTTTTATCATAAGGATATTTGCACCAGATTGTTTATCACAGCTCAATTTACAATAACCAAAGTGTGGAAACAACCTAAAGGTCCACCAAACCAGGAATGCATTAACAAGCTGTGGTCTCTGTATACCAATGATGGAGACTTTTCACCTAGTGTATTAATCTAAATGAAGGTGAAACACACTATTCTTAGTAAAGCATCCCAAAACAGAGAAGCAAGAATCCAATGTACTCAATTCTAACGTGAAGGCAGTAGATGATCTAATACAAGGTGGGGGGTAGGAGGATGAGAGCAGGGAGAAGGGGGGAGGGAGGTGGTTGGGAGGTCAGGGTGTATGGCACACCTCTTAGGGGCAGGACAAGAGGGATTTTGTCCTGTCACTTCTTATTTTTAAATTTACTTTCACCTGGATTTCTCCTATTTTAAGAGGGATTTTACCTAATTCTTTGTACCCTCAATGAATCCTAAACAAAAAAAGAAAATTCTATAATTTGTTCTTAAACAAAAGATCTGTCATTCAAGAGCATTTTTTAAATAATTATGTGCATTTATATAGCTTCAAAAATTGCTCTTGGAATTTATTTCCAGTTTTATCCCACTGTGAGAAAATATTTGATATGACTTCAATATTTTTTAATTTCTTAAGATTTATTTTGTGCCCTACCATGTGATCTATCTTAGAGAACATTCTATGTGTTGATGAAAAGAATGTATATTCTATAACTTTAGTGTAAAATTTTAGGTCCATTTTGTTTAAAGTCCAATTTATGTCCAATTTCTTCATTAATGTTAACTTTCTGCCTCAATAATCTGTCTATTGCTAATAGTGGCATATTGAAGTCTCACTATTATTGTATTGCTATTTATCTCCTTTTTGGGGTCTATAACAATTGCTTTCTGAATCTGGATGCTCCAATATTGGTTGTGTGTGTGTGTGTGTGTGTGTGTGTGTGTGTGTATTTAAGATTGTTATATTGTTGAATTGACCTTTGCATTATTATATAATAACTTTGTCTTTTAACATAGGTATTGATTTGAAGTCTGTTTTATCTAGGCATGGCTATTCTTGCTCACTTTTCGTTTCAGTTTGTGCAGAAAATCCTTTTCTACCCCTTTACCTTCATTCTGTAAGTGTCTTTACTAGTTAGGTAAGTTTCTTTTCACTAGCATATTGTTGAACCATTTTTTAAATTTATTCTGCCAATCTATCTCTTTTAAGTAGAACATAGAATCCATTTACATTCAAGTTTAATATGACTATATGAAATTGTGTTTTCTTTATTGTCATAAAATTAATTGTTATCTAGTGCCTTTAAAGTCTTATTTCTGTCATTGTTTTACACTACTTGTGAGTTTTACACTTTCATGTGATTTTATAATGTTAAGTATTAACCTCTCATTTCCATATTTTCAATGTTCTTGACAACTTTTTTAAAAACCAGGCTAGTATACAAATTCCCTCATCATTTGCTTGTCTAGGAAAGGCTTTATTTCTCCTTTAATTATGAAGCTCATTCTAAAAGGATGCAAAAATCACGGTTGACAGATTTTTCTTTAAGAAATTTGAAAATAAGACCTTAATTTCTTTTGGCCTGTAAGGTTTCTGCTGAAAAACACACTGTTATTCTCATGGGATTTTTTTTTTCTTTTATAGGTGACCAGATGGTTTTCTCTTGCTGATCTTAGGATTTTTCCCTTCATACTGACTTTACGAAGCCTAATGACTATATGTTTGGATAAAATCCTTCTTTCAGTCTATTTCCCTGGAGTTCTCTGAGCCTGTTGTATCTGGACATCTGAACCTTTAGGAAGACTAAGGAAATTTTTCTCAGTTATTTTCTCAAATAAGTTTTCCAGAGTTTCATCTTTTTCTTTTCCCTCTGGAATACCTATGTGAACGTTTGCACATTTTACATAACCCTATAGTTCTCCAAGGCTTTGTTCATATTTTAAAATTCCATTTTCTTCATTTTTATTTGACTTTATTAATTCAAAAGATCTTTGTTTGAGTTAGGAGATTCTTTTTTCTGCTTAGGCTAATCAAATGTTGCAAATTTCAAAATTCCTTTAAGGAACTTTTTATTTCCAGAAATATTATGTTTGATTTTTCTTTCTATTTCTTTGATAAATTTCTTGTTCATATCCTGAATATATTTTCTGATTTTCTTTGCATTTGTTTTCAGATTTCTCTTGGATTTCATTGAGCTTCTTTAAATTCCATATTTTTAATTCTTTATCTGGCATTTCAGAATTTTCATTTTGGTTGGGATTTATTGCTACAGAGCTAGTGTGATCCTTTAGGAGTATAGTAATATCTTGTTTTTTCATACTGTCAGAATTGTTATGCTGATTCCTTTTCTACTGGAGAAACTGTCACTTCTTATTTTTAAATTTACTTTCATCTGGATGGAATTTTGTTTTCCCCTTAAGGGTGTGACTATAAGGTATGTGAGCAGAGTCATTTAGTTTTGCCTCTAAGAGCTTTCAGAGGGCCAAGGCAGTGTATGAATTCCTTTATTTTAGATAGATTTCGTGTGGAGATTTTCTCAAAGGCTAGTTGTGGTATGGGTATACTGGGGATTTGAGTAGGCAAGAACAGGTAGAGGTCTTGAAAAGTTTACCTTTTCCCCAACGGCTGTAGGGTTGTGTTAGCAGATTTTGTATTAGGTTTGCAGTTTAACCTCCAAGCCAGTAAGTAGCATTGGCAGGTCAGTCTGCTATGGCAGTAGCAGTAGGGTCTATATTTCATCTTTATTTACCTGGAGAAATTCTTCAAGGCTTCAGACCATGCACTAGTCTGTGAAACACACAGTGGCCTGGACTCTCAAAAGGTGGGCAAAGCTGGGTGGAGATGGATTAGGCTGACCCACTCTTGGCTCCCCCAATGGTGGACTCAAAAATAAGCCCTGATGTAGCAGCAGGGGATTGTCATAGACTCTGTAAGATTTCCTTGGTTATAAATAACCCAGTGTGATGGCTTTCTCAAATGCCAGCTGTAGCAGTAATGTTTCAGGTGGGTGAAGGAGTTTGAGGTATCCTGTGTAGCCAGGGTGGTGTAGGCCATGGTATTAGCTGTGGTCACAAAAAGCTTTCCTTTTTCCTAAATGCTATGCAATTGTGTCAGCAGATGTTAGGGGCTATGAAGCTCAACTTCTTAGCCAGTAAGCAGCACTTGCAGAAGAGAGTCAATGGCAGTGGTGGCCATGGGATTTATGCTTGACCTTCATTAATCAAAAGAAGTATTCAGCTGTCCCAGGTGATAGACTGGACTATAAAGCTTCCATGGGTTCTTGATCCACTGTCATCAAAGCAGGTGAAGGGATAAAACCAGTTGGAGTCTGGGTGAGGCTAGCTTGTATTTAGGGTCTCTAATGATGGAAACAAGCAGCAACCACAGTAGGAGCTGGAGGGCAGTTACCTGGCCATCTACACCATGTTCCAGGGAAGAGCAGAGCCACCTTCATTATACCAAAGAACCCACACAAGGAGTGAGCCACAGTCTGAGCTCCATAGGTCCAGAAGGCAATAGTGGGACCTGCCCAGCTCCCACATCCTTCAGTTGGTGCGTCTCCCATTCATGGCCTGCCACAGTCTCTTTGCCTGGGACAGAAACAGTGGCTCCCAAGCCTCTCCCCTCCTGGTCCACTCCTGCAAAGGCAGGTGGAACCCAACTCCCACATCTGCAACAAGAGCACATACACTCCCCACTTACCTCTGAGTTCTGGCCATAAGGGTTTGTCACCACTCATGGCCCTTCCAACATACGATCACTGCCCAAATTGGCAGGAAGATCCCTGTGAAGTCTCCTATGAATTAGGATCTCTGCAAGGTCTCCTATGAGTTAGGATCTCTGTAAGGTCTCCTATGAGTTAGGATCTCTGTAAGGTTTCCTGTGAGTTAGGATCTCTGTAAGATTTTTTATGAGTTAGATCTCTGTGAGGTCTCCAATGAGTTAGGAACAGGAATGTTTTCCTTGTATTGGAGTCATGGTCTGGGAGTGCATATAAAGCACTTTTCACAGCCTACCCCCCCACTCACCAAATCAGATCCAGCACTGGGTAAGGTCAAGGAGATCCCCATGGGCTGGACGGTTCAGCTTCCCAGTGGAAATACATATCATAGAGACAGTCTCTCCTCACTTTCATGCTCTATAGACTCACAGTTTTTTTTTTTAAACAAGTGAACAGTTTATTAAGAATTAAACAAAGGTATGATGTGATACAGTATAAGCAAGACACTCAAGATAGGTATAATAGTACTACTCACATAAAAACTTAAATTTCACCTCAAAAAAATCACAAGACAAAAGAGAAAGCAATTTCACTGTTATAAAGTAAGATATTTCATGCAAAGTATTAACTTTGCCCCCACAAAGCCCAACCTCCCAACAAACAAAAAACTGTCTGGGAATACTGCTATGCTAACATATTAACCACAGTATAATCATTCATAGGAAAACAGTAATTAAGAATGAATTAAATGAAATAACAAAGTTCAAACTATCATAAACTCATAAACCACAATGATTTTACAAGACAAGAAATTCCAGATATCTTATAAATAATAAAAAAAGAAGAAATATTTCAGTATCATTCTACTTGATCTGGATACACCTGATATTGAAATTGGAGAAAATATATTGTTATAAAGGGAAATTACAAACATATTTCACTTATAAATGAGGATGCAATGCCCTAAACAACATGTTGACAAGTTGAATTAAAAAAATTAATGTTTAAGTGATTTAGTTTGGTCAAAATTGAATCCAACTTATATGAAAGTTAGTCACTATTTTCTTTTCTCTTTTTTTGGTTTTCTTTCCCTCACCCTCTCCCTCCTTCTCTGTCTGCACTCTCCTTCCCCATGCCATGCCCCACTGTGTCATTGATTGTCATTAATTGTCCTCAGATCAAAGTTGAATACATAGGATTCATGCTTCTCCATTCCTGTGATGTTTCACTAGACTCACAGTTTTACACAAGATCCATAGCATGGGCTGATGTCCACTGCTTCTTTTAAAGTTTTGGAAGTTTCTTTCACTGTTTCCGTGGAGTTTTCTTTTGAGTTCCATGTTCCTTCTTGGATAAAAGTTCACAGTGTGAATCTCTACATACTATTTTGCTCTTTCTAAGTGGTGAAGTGCTCAAACAGAATCTCCAATAATCTACAATCTGGCTGTAGCAGACTGGATCCTTGTGTCAAGAATAAACAGTCCAAGTGTGTAAAACAGCACAGCCTTGTGGTGGCCTTTGGGCAATACAGTCTAAAGAGGAAATCCACATCAAGGCAGGCCCAGTGACAGCGACTGGGTGATGCGGTCCGGAGTTGGGGGAGCCCTCTGGATTCCTTGCTCATACAGTGCACCTCATCCTACTATGAACCTACCTAGCTATGAAGACTTTCTAGGCATAAAAAATCCAAGACATCTGAAAACCGAGAAAAAGGATAGACTAGCTGTTTAAGTGATATTTTAACAATTGCTTTTTCCCCTAATAAGTAATTTATCTCCTTACATGTAATAGGAAGCAACAACTATTATCACGATTTTTTGCTCACTACCTTAGCTTTAAGCCTGATTACATTCCATTACACTTCAATATTTGTTGATTAGTCCCTCTAGGAAAAGCAATGAACTATTTTCTTTCCTTTTGGAAAAGAGAGAGTGAAAAATGAATATCTGTCGTATTTGGCTTAGACAAAAAACATGTAGTCAGGCAAAATTTGTGTAGTTTTGCCAAGGTACTTAACCTTTTCTGATGCAATTGTCTAAATAAAAAGTAAAGGACTAATACCTAATAATGCCTGCAAGTTTTTAAAGAGAATTAAAAGTGATGTTCTTTGAATACATAGCATTGGGCCTAATACACTATGTATTTATTAATATTTAGTAAAGAGCAGTTTTTAATTTAAAACAGTTAATATATACAAAAACATAAAGCTAAAAATACAGAATTCCACAGAACTGACAAAAAACAATTTTGCAATTTTCCATCACTGTAGCTTTACAGTCAATATTTAAGTCATTGTTCTTGTTTTTTTTTTTTTTTTTTTTTTTTTGTCTTTTTTTTTGAGACAGAGCCTCAAGCTGTCACCCTGGATAGAGTGCCGTGGCATCACAGCTCACAGCAACCTCCAATTCCTGGGTTCAAGCGAGTCTCTTGCCTCTGCCTCCCAAGTAGCTGGAACTACAGGCGTCCGCCACAACGCCAGGCCATTTTCTGGTTGCAGCCGTCGTTGTTTGGCGGGCCCGGGGCTGGGTTCGAACCCACCAGCTCAGGTGTATGTGGCTGGTGCCTTAGCCTGTTAAGCCACAGGCGCTGAGCCTGTTTTTGTTTTTTTGTAAGATACTGACCATACCTCAAAGTTGGCCAATCTTTAATAATGTTTAAAGTCTCTGGTTACATTTAGTCAAACAACACTCCCATATCAGTACTAAAAAATGGATTAAGTCCCATGTAATGGTCAAAATCTCAATATTTATTTACAGTTAAACTCTTCCTCTCCTGCAGTTTGGGTCAGCTTCAGTTTGAACTTGAAACAGCAAAGTTCTTCTACTTTGAGATCAGCCTCCTTCCCCTACCCAAGGATCGTCAGCCATGGTTTCTCAGCCTGTTGTTCAGAAGGGTAATCAAGTTAAAATGAAATCATTAGGCTCAACTCAGAATGACTGGCATTCTCATAAAATGGGGAAATTTGGACCTAGGGACAGACAGACACACACATTCACACACAAGGAGAATGCCATGTGCAGATAAAAGCAGAGATGGCGTTAAGTCAAAGATACCAAAGAGTGTATCAAATCCATAGAAGTGAGGGGGAAGGCATTGAACACATTCTTTCTCAGAGCCTCGGAAAGAATCAACCTTGACGACATGTTCATCTTGGACAAAGATAACTCTGCAGACTGTCAGATAATACATTTCTCTTGTTTAAGTCATTCAGCGGCAGTGCTTTGTTATGACAGCCCTACAAATATTGTGTTTTTATGTGTGTGTGTATGTGTATTTTTTCTAAATATACACTTATTAGTTTGCATAGATATGTATAAATATATTTACGCATATACATATATATATATATATTCTGTAAATAAAATCAAACAGAACTTTGACTCTCAACTTTGACTCTTTTTGAATGTTTCTTTTTTACTTTTATTTTTATTTTATTTATTTATTTTTTTTTTTGTAGAGACAGAGTCTCACTTTGTCTGCCTTGGTAGAGTGCCGTGGCATCACACAGCTCACAGCAACCTCCAAATCCTGGGCTTAGGCGATTCTCTTGCCTCAGCCTCCCGAGTAGCTGGGACTACAGGCACCCTCCACAACGCCTGGCTATTTTTCTGTTTTGCAGTTCAGCTGAGGCCGGGTTTGAACCCGCCACCTTTGGCATATGGGGCTGGCGCCCTACTCAATGAGCCACAGGCGCCGCCCTGAATGTTTCTTTTTTAAAATATCCTAGGAATGTTTTCTTACTTTTACCACAATTTTCATTTAAAGCAGGGTGTTGTCTCATGCAATATTTTTGATATCTGTAGTTGTAAAATAAAAGACTGAAATTTTAGAGGAAATTTGCCATTTCTTATGTTATTTATCATTTCTGTGTCAATCGAGTTTTTAATTCACTTGCATGTTAAATTTTGTAATTTAAAATGGGAGTGACATGTATTAAAGTTTGATGACATAGAAGATTCTCTTTCTTCTTGAAAATTCAGTACCACCAACTGCTTATAAGCCTATGTTTAAGGAATAATTCTCAAAATTCATGGGTTAGAAAATAAATTTATTCTGGAAAGCCAGAGTTACCTGATCTAAATTAAAAAAATGGAATTGGTATTTGAGGAAACAAAATAGTTACTAATTTTAAAGAGTAACTCAGTTGAAATAATTTCTGTTACTCTTATTCAAGCATTTCCTGCTAAAACAGAAATACCTTCTAAATACAAATTATAGAACACAGCCAGACGAGGTGTGATTGATTAGGTTGTAGATGGTCCAGTCTGCTCACCAAACCCTAATTTTGGATTAGATGCTCTGGAAGACTTCTTACTGAGAAGCTTTTGTGCCTACCTTCCCTGAAATAGCATCAGCTATTTATTTCTCCTAACTTGGCATGTTATTTTCCCAAGAGAGACAAAGAATTAATTTTTTACTCATTTAGACATCTACTCTAATTATTTCCAACTTTCTTGGCCAAATGGAGGGATCCTTTTTCTAATCTTAAAATAAAACAGTAGCAGATTCTTTTTCCCCCAAGAGAAAAATTAATTCAGACCACAAAAGGATTGCACTCCAGTTCAAAGGACTGTGTGAACTAATTAGTGTTAGAACAAAAAATTCTTTTTCTTATTCACATACCTTTTGTCTTGGTTCTTGCAATTAGTGACTGCTTTTATTCAGTGCTTAGAAGGAATGCGGTATGTTTTTCAGGCATGTTTGGTACAGAGAAGTGCCGTATCATGTACTATAGGAACTATATGTTTGATTTGATAACTTCCTCAAGATAATCAATCATAATTTGACTTCTCATCGAGTCAAAACCTAAATTACTGGGCTTGGCGTCCTTAGCTCGAGGGTTAGGGCACAGGCTACATGCACCAGGGCTGGCGAGTTCGAACCCAGCCTGAGACTGCTAAACAAAAAACGAAAAACAACAACAACAAAAAAAATAGCTGGGCGTTGTGGCAGGCACCTGTAGTCCCAGCTACTAGGAAGACTGAGGCAAGAGAATCACTTGAGCCCAAGAGTTTGAGGTTGCTGTGAGCTGTGACACCAGCTCTACAGAGGGTGACATAGTTAGACTCCCTCTCAAAAAAAAAAAGAAATAAACCCAAATTTCAATTAAAAACCTGTTTTCACTAAAGCAACCACAATCCTAAAGGTATTTGCTTGTTTGTTCACAGTCCCCAAATACAAAGAAATTAAGACTGGAGGGAAGAAATAAAGAAGGTAACAAACTCAAGCAAGAAAAATTGGATGAATATTATATGAAAGGCTTTAGTATATCCTCAATACAGAACCTGATTTCTAAATAATATCTCAAATACCAGGGCTCACAAGAGGCTTCACTCTTCTGGAAGATGCTGGCAATGTTTAAATGTTCTTATAAAGTCAAGTGATTTTCACTCTAGAAGAGGACCCTAAAAACCCACCTTTTCGGTTTTGCTGTGTGAAAGAGGATTCGGTTTACTGTAAGCATTTTAGGACTCTAAACCAGGGAGAGGCTACTTCCCTCTTTGTGGAGAACTTGTAAACCCTTGGAGAGCAATTTATTTCTATGGGGCTGCCGATACTATTTACAATGCTCAACCAGGATTATACACGCACCCCTTCTGTCTGAATCAGGAGATGAGACAATTATTATTTAGATCAACTACTCAAATTTCAACTATTCACATGTAAAGTGAGTTTACTTCTATATAAAAAAGTGCTTCTCTAATCAGAATTTATAAATACCTAGCTTTTAGGCCAGATACAGTGGTTCACACCTGTAATCCCAGCACTTTGGGAGGCTGAAGTGGGAAGATTGCTTGAGACCAGAAGCTAGAGACCTAGGCAATAATCCATGTCTACAAAAAAATTAAAAAATGTTTTTTAATTTAGCTAAGCATGGTGGCTCATGCCGATAGCCTCAGCTACTTGGGAGCTGAAGGTAGGATTGCTAGACCCTAGAAGGTTAAGGCTGATGCTGGAGTGAGCTTTGATTGTGCCACTGCACTCCACACTCCACCTGCCCCGGCCTGCTCCAGCCTGGGTGACAAACAGAGACACTTTCTCTTACCAAAACAAAACAAAAACCTGGCCTTTTGCATCCAATTATTCATAACTGGCACTACATAAGGCAACAGAGTTGAATGCTGGTTCCCAGTATTTGCTGCACATTAAAATCAGGGGAGCTTTTAAAAATCCCAAGGCTCAGCTCTCACTCCAAATCAACTAAATCATAATGTCTAGGAGTGAGTGCCAAGCACCAAGAAATTTTAAAGATCTCCAGGTAATTCTAATGTGTGTTTGGGAACTAATGATGTAGACTTTAAAAAAAAATTAACAGCTAAAATACAATTCAAGCTTAAATAGGAACAAGGACAAGGTTACCCTACTAGCTAGGACATATAGGCCCAAATATTTGGATTTGTTTTCTTTTGAAGCAGAGCATGAACGTGCATTAAGAGTCCTGTGTGCACTGCACTTCTGTGGGACTGAAGGCCCATTTGTGATTATGCAGGAGTTGGCCACCGATTGTGCACATATTTGAAAGTATGTCAAAATGCCTGAAAGGATATAAAAGAGATGGATAGGTAAATATAAGAAATGACCTTGCACACTTATCAGTTCACTAAGAATAACTGATACTGTTTGCACCTGCTCTGCTTTCCCTGCAAAAAAGGCATATTTTGAAACCTTGGACAAGAACACAAAGCTGTAAAAGCATTCAACAGATTGACTTCCAAATATAAGCAGAGGGGATGGTAGATTTCATAGACTACTAGGGGAGAAACAGAAAAAGGAATTGCACCCCATAAAACATGCTCACCCTCTTTTGGAACTATGTCAACTCTCTACAAGGAAAGGCAGAAAGGATTGTGTACCCCAAGACCAAGGAAACGCAGGAAACAAGTAAACTAATCAATCATCCCATTGACAGTGCAACAGAAAAACTAATTTGACAAAAAGTCATGGAGAAGGAATAAAACTGAAACAAAGACAACAAACAAAAACTCATCCTGACAGGCTATTCGCCTAGGTTTGTGAATGGGTTCATAAAGTCTTCAGAATTAGTGACTGAGCTAAAGAGTGACCTGCACTGAGATTAACAAACTCTGACTCTGCCTCCACATTTTTGTCATGCCCTGAAACGTTGGCTTTCCTTCTCAGCTCCAGTCCTACAAAAAACACCAATGTCTTACTGTCCTAAGGCCCCTGTACTTCACTTGCTTCTTGGACTGTATGAATAACACTTGCTCATCCAGAAAAATGTCTGCTTCTAGGACACTTTAGGGTCTCATGGGCCCCATGAAGTTTCCCCAGAACTTTCTACATACACCCAGCAAAATAGTCTGTGGAGGAGTATTCTACCTGAATTTCAATGCCCCAAAGAAGAAGCAGGGAAAGTTCTCTGCTACTTTTCAAATTGATTCTTTCATTCATTCACACTTTTTCTGGCGATAACATCCATCTCTACTTATTTCCCTGGTGGTCTCAGATGTAGGTGGAGACCTGGTAAGGACGTGTGATGCCCCATTGCTCACCCGAAAGGCAGTCCTTGCAGTGATGCTGATGGTAGGGAAGTTAGCAGGAAAATCAGGCACAACTGGACCAGTGGGGGATACTCCAAAACCCTCAAATATATTTGAATATGTCAAAACATACCCCTCTCTCATTTCTTCTTTTCACTGCATCCTGGATTTCTACCCACTACCTCCCTTTGAAGTCAGCTGTTCTACCTCCTATATCATGACACAGTAACACTGCTTCTGTACTTAAGTCAGTTTATACATACAATTTTTGTTTTACCATTCATTATGTGATGGAGAGTATTTTAGTGTCGTAGGCACTGGCTTCTGTGTGGTCCTTTGTTGATGACAATTATAATGCTAGTTTATTTCCTTTCATGCTGCAGTTTATAAACGACAATAAACATCTGTGAACCAATGTCTAGCAAAATATCAGCTAGATGTTTTTTGTTGTATCTTATATTCATGAATTAGTGTTAAATTGACCTAACTTATTTTTTATATCCTTGTAATTCTTGATCTGTTTTACAAGAGTCTTCAGATGACAAAATCTACTAGTCTATAAAATTTGATGTAAAATTAACCATACTAACATACTTTATACTCTAATTCACCCTCTATTTTATTCATCTCACAACTCATCTAACAAATATAAATTGGGCACGTTATATTTGCCAGGGGAAATGTCTGTCTAGAGATACAGGTTCAGAAATCACCAGCATACAAATGACTCTTTTTATGGGGCTAGAAGGGGCCATCTAGGAAAATAATGTTGAAACAGAAGAACAGAGGTTGAAAGTTTGATTCCCAAGATAGTGTACTGAGTAGAGATCAGAACAGTGAGCAGAATTCCCACAAGGAGCTTGAGAGAGAAGAGAGAGAAAAATAATCAAGATATAACAGTATCCTGAGGGCCAAGTGAAGGAAAATTTTTCAAGGAAATTTGAATAACCAGCCATGTAAAATGCTACTAATAAATTGAGTAAAAGGGGGATGGAAACTTCTCCTTGAGATCACGCAATATGATGGCCACTGGCAACATTTTAAAGCATAGTTTAGTTCTGCTCTCCAAGGACCATACCATCTCACAATTATAGCTGTTTTTCTGAGCGAGGGGGAAGCAAGTCGGTAGACCAGAAGGATTGTTCAGTGGAGCTCCCCTATAATTACTGGGGAAAAAAGAGAGAACCCAGCCATACATGATGCTGGGATCTTACCCAGAGTCACAGCTCAGGAAGCACAGTGAGGAGGTGGTGAGCTGGATCCAGAGCAGTGGAAATCTGATGAATTAGGCAATTAATTGTGAACAGCTGGGATCAGTTGGCCCTCCACAGAGGTCCAGGACAAGAGCAAGCCTTTCCAGAGTTTTAGTTGTTGGGGAAGCTGCGTGTTGAGTGGAAACCTTCGAAGAGTGGGCGAACTCAAACAGGATACAGCAGCTAGATTGTAATATACCTAACAAAAGAGGTGAAGGACCTCTATAAAGAAAACTATGAAACCATGAGATGAAACTAACTTCTTATAGCCACCTGATCTTTGATAAACCAAACAAGAACATACACTAGGGGAAAGAATCCCTATTCAATAAATGGTGCTCAGAGATCTGGATAATCGCTTGTAAAAGACTTAAACTGGACCCACACCTCTTTACAAAACTTTATTCAAGATGGATAAAAGATTTAAATCTAAGGCATGAAACAATAAAATTCTTCTAAGAAATCGTGGAGAAAACACTTGAAGATATTGGCCTGGGGAAAGATTTTATGAAGAAGACTTCCCTGACAATCGCAACAACAACAAAAATAAACAAATGGGACTGAATTAAACTGAAAAGCTTCTATACAGCAGAGGAAACAACAACCAAAGCTAACTGACAACCTTCATGTTATGAATTGGACAAAAGCTTGATAACTAGGATCTATAGAGAATGCAAATTAATCAACAACAAAAGAGCCAACAATCCCATATATCACTAGGCAATAGACATAGATAGACATGTTTTCTTTCTCTAAAGAAAACAGACGAATGGCTGTTTTCTCAAATTAGACCTCCCATTTGAGCCTGTAATCACGTTACTAGATATTATCCAGAAGAAAAAAGTCCTTTTACGTAGGGATATTTGCACTAGACTGTTTATTACAACTCAATTTACAATTGCCAAAAATGTGGAAACAGCCTAAATGCCCACCATCTCAAGAATGGATTAACACACTGTGGTGTATATACACCATGGAATACTATTCAGCCACTAAAAGAGACGGACACTTACATGTTTTATATTAACCTGGATGGAGGTGGAACACATTGTTCTTAGTAATGCATCACAAGAATGGAGAAGCAAAAATCCAATGTACTCTATTCTAATAAGAAAGCAGTTGATGAGCTAATACAAGGGAGGGGGGCGTAGGGCAATGACCAAGTGGGGAGAGGGTATGAAGGGGGTCATGGTGTATGGTACACCTCTTGGGAGTGGGACACAATTATAAGAGGGAGTTTATCTAATAAATACAATCAGTGCAACCTAATTCTTTGTACTGTCAATGAATTCCAAACTATAAAAATAATAATAATAAATAATAAAATAAATAAATAAATAAATAAATAAATAAATAAGATTATAGTACAATTTGACTTAGCAGCAGCAAGAGCTGTAATCTCGGTATTGGTGGGTGAATTATCTCCCTGTGTGTTTGGGGAAGCTGGCTTTTCTTTATTGTTCAGCATTATGACCTTTAATCACCATACATTGGATTCTGCTTATTGAAGACAAAATAATTACTATGTTAGTCAAAGAAAGAGATGATAAAAGGGAACTTCTTATGCAATGTAAACACATATTTTGGATACCCCTTTATTTAGCATAGCCAATGAAAAGTCACCCACAGAAAGTGAATAAAAGGGTATCCAAATGGGCTGAAAGCTATAGCATCAACTACTCTGAATCCTTAAACCAGGACACTCATCTGACACTCCCTCCTTTCTTTCTTTCTTTTTTTTATGGCAGAGTCTTACCATGTCCCCTTGGGTAGAGTACCATGGTGTCATAGCTCACAGCAGCCTCAAACTCTTGGGCTCAAGAGATTCTCCTACCTCAGCCTCCCAAGTAGCTGGGACTACAGGTGCCTACTACACCATCTGGCTAATTTCTCTATTTTTAGTAGAGACGAGGGTCTCACCTTTGTTCAGGCTGGTCTCAAACTACTGAGCTCAGGCAATTCACATGCCTAGCCCTCCTAGAGTACTAGCATTGCAGGTGTGAGCCACTGCACCCAGACTTACCCCTCCTTTCTCTTCTACGGTTGAATCATCCTTATCACCGCATTTTTTAATTCATGACTCAAACCTTAGCCACATACTCAGTACTTCCTGAGATCTCTAGAACACAGGTCCCCAGCCACTTGACCTCATGTTTCAGAGGCCGAGATGAGCAGTTCTCCACAGAGAAAAACTAAGTGTGGCTGGCTAAAACATTACACTCAATCTATAAAATGTCATGAAGAGTATTCTGAATGTTAACGTCTTAGTTGGTACAGAAAACAAATAACTTGGTATCTTTCACTTCAGAATCTTAGCCAATAATGAGGCCAGTGATAAAAAACTAAATTTAACAGTTATAGAATGTGGTCTCCAGATTAATGCCATCGTTAAACAGAATTCTTTTTCACAAAAAAATAAAAAATAAAGCACTGTTTATATAATAGAAGGAAAAGCTTCATTTTTGTCATATCTTCAGCATACAGTAGGGGTAAAAATGTCTCTCTCCTATTCCCAACTTCTCTCTTCCAATCTCTAATATGCTTGATATTATATAAAAGAGACAATGGCCAGTTTTAATAAATAAAACTGTTTATTTATTATGGAGTCATTAAAGCTATTTACTGACTCAAAATGAGTCACCCCTCTCCTCTGCACTACCAAAGACTTATATCATAGTTTCTTATTTGGATGGGTTCATTTTCTCAAAATGAGCAAAGACTGTATCATTCTGTTTCCTAGGCCTGGGACTGTTTCTGATGCCCAATGTGAAGTTTAGAAGAAAACTCCCCCTGCTCAAAAAGAAAGGCAACATGAGTAGCCCTGTGTCCTACAGTCCCTCTATCAAGAAGTTGTAAGACTCCAATGTCAAAGGCCACGGCTCCCTTTTTGTCGTCACCCAGACCATACAGTTGAGCACCATAAAAGTACTTAAGACTATTATGGCAAGCCACTTGTCCTATGTGACAAGAGAACATGATTTAAATAGGTTTATTTCAGAATGTAAGAAATAATCTGTTTCTCTATTAGTAAGATTAGAAATTATCACTCCAAATCAGTCATGTTTTTTTGGGTGCTCTAGACCCACATTATACAATGTTATACTACATCAGTCAGGAACCAAGATATCCAGGCTGACCTTTAACCCCTAAATTATTGAGTGACATTGGGAAAGTCATAGAATTATTCTCTGACTTCATTTGCTTATTTACGAATGAGTCAGTAAAAATTCTTGCCCTTACTCATAGAATAATTGTGAGGCACAAATACAAAATTAATATGAAAGAGTCTATAGAGGTGTACAAGTCCAAAATGTCATAGTAAGATCAGGATTAGATCCAAAGACATTAAATCTAAAGATTAAAAAAAATTACAATCTATAAATTCTTCCCTGTATACCTTTAAATCCTTCAAGTCATAGCAATGCACGAAGAAGAAAATTCCTGGGTGGTGCCTGTGGCTCAAAGGAGTAGGGTGTTGGCCCCATATGCCAGAGTTGGTGGGTTCAATCCCAGACCTGGCCAAAAACCACACACACAAAAAAAGAAGAAAATTCCCTAAGACCACGTTTGTATGCCTATGGGTTAAATGTTTGTTCTATTATTATTAGCTTTTGACAAACTTCGAATGGTAAGAACATAAAGAATTTAATACTATAAATATGAGGAAAATTTAAGAAAAAATCGAGATAAAAATGAAAATTTAATATAATAGACAAGATATATATTAGGAAATTTGAGGCTAAATTTAAAAAGTTCTATTTAGGTAAACAAGGAAGACCTGTTTTATTATTTCAACTACATAGCAATAAATATTGGATTTTTAATTTATGGATAAGTTCTGTGTTTACATGCTTTTTATTTTATCATATTATAAAAAGCCTTGAGGTACTTTCTTGATAAGGTACCCCATAAATTATGTTGTGTAACTTCATATAGTATAGTCATTAATCACAAGCATTAAAGTTTACTTTTATTTTCTTTTGGCATTGAACAAAGAAACGTTGGAAGCATAAAGGAAACAGATCAGGATAAGCTGCCACAACTATTTATTTCACTTTAAGGAGTTGCCTCAGAACAGAAAAAAAAATGTGTCAGATTTATTGTTCCCAACATCATAAGTGTCCTAGGTTTGGGCAAGAGTTTTCTAAAACAATTGGAAAAAAATAAGAAACATACATAGTGTTAAGTGAGATTTTTAGCATTAAACCTTGGGTTGTCTTTTTAAAGTGTCTATAAATAAAGCTGTTCACTTACTCTACTGGTTTCATGATGCTTTGGGAAACAAAAAACTGAAATTCACATAAAAATAATAAATATACAATGTGAATTTCTCATGGACCAGATATTTTATTGAATACTCAACGATATATGAATATCTCAAGATTACAGCACATCACTTATGCCTTACTTATATAGGAAATAGCACTGGCATTTCACTGGTGGATTAATTTCCAGTGTGCAGAATGTTTCAAGCAGACTTCTTTGCATGTTACTTTTTGATAACCTCTGTAGAAGGCACTACGTGTTGTAAATCCTCTTTTAAGAATAGGTGTAGTAGAAAATAATAATTGTCCACAAGGATATGGAGGAATTGAAACCCTCGTACACTACTGGTGGGAATGTAAAATGGGGCAAACACTATGGAAATCCAGACAGTGGTTTTAAAAAAATATTAAAAAGAGAATCCAACAATCCCATTTCTTGGTATATATTCAAATAAATTCAAAATAGCCTCTAAGAGGTATTTGCATACCCATATCACAGCAGCATTTTCACAGTAGCCAAAAGGTAAAAGAAACTCAAGGGTCCATCAATGCATGAATGAATAAACAGAAAATAGTATATGCATATAATGGAATATAACTCAGCCTTAAGCAGTAAAAAAATTCTCTCACATTCTACAAGGATGAGCCTTGGATCCTGCTGTGGTTTGAATGCATCCCCCAAAACTCCTATTTTGGAAACTTACTTTCCAATGCAACAAAGTTGGAAGGTGGGGCCTAATAAGAAGTGATTAGGCCACAGGGTTCTGCCCTCATAAATGGATTAATGCCATTATCGCAGAAATGAGGTTGTTATCTCAGGAGTGGATTTCTTATAACAGGACAAGTTTGGCCCTGTCTCCTCTCTCAGGCACGTGTTTATTGCCCTTTCATCTTTCACCCTGGATGACAGGGCAGGAAAGCCCTCACCAGATCCCAGCCCTTGGATGTTGGATTTCACTGTGTCAAGAACTGTAAGAGGTAACTTTCTTATCTTTCTAAATTACCCAGTCTTTGGTATTCTGTTACAGCAGTGCCAACTAGACTGAGACAACTACATTATATTAAGTGAAATAATCAGCCACCAAAAGACAAACACCACATGACTTCACTGGTGCAAGGTATCTAAAGTAAACAAATTCATAGAACGAAAAAGTAGAGTAATGGTTACCAAAGGCTGGGGAGAGGATGTATGAGAAGTTTTTGAATGCACATGGCATTTTAGTTTCACAAGATGAAAAGTTCTAGAGATCTACACTTATTCCATGAAAATGCAAATATACTTAACACTACCCAGCTTTACACTTAAAAATGGTTATGATGGTATTATGGACTAAATATTTGTCTCCCAAAAATTCATATGCTGAAATCATACCCTAAAAGGTAATGGTATTAGAGATGTAGCCTTTGGAATGTAGTCAGGATTAGATGATGTTATTCGGCTGAATAAGCCCTCTTGAATGGGATTAGTGCCCTTACAAGAGTGATGAAAGAATTTGTTCTTCACCATGTGAGAATTTGAAGATATCTTTTATCAGAATTCAACCAGGCTCCCCCGAACCTTGGGTTTCTAAACTCCAAAATTGTGAGAAATAAATTTATATTGTTTATAATCTGTTTACAAGCTGTTTATAACCTACGGCACATAATTATAATAGCCTAAATTGACTAAAATTTTATGTTACATGTATTTTACTACAATTTTTTAAAAGAATATATATGGGACCTATCGTGACAGATTCTATGTGTTTAATGCACATTGCTATTTCAACTCCAAGCATTATCTTGCATTAATCCCCTAAATTCATAATGGGAATCTGAAAATAGACAATAGATATAAACAATTCTTAAAATCACCCTAAGAAACTGGTAGTCTTAAAAAGAAAGAAACACAAGCTGTGGGGGGAAAAGAAGAACTATTTGTGTAATTGATGATAAAAAGTTTATTATAATAGTTGATGCCTTGAGCTTTATTAGAATGGAACTATATGAGTATTAATGGCAGTGTTAAAGTCAATGACCATATGATTTTTAGACACAATTTTAATTATTTGGCTGTGAAACAAAACTATTAGTTATAGTATGCTGTGTGATATTGTAGTTTAGATAATACCTCAAAGAAACATGGTATAATATAATATCATTGTAATATTTTATTTAATCTACACACATATGTATGTTAATAGATAATACAACAATTTGTTGTTATTTGTTATATTTTAAGTGACATATCAGGTAACAACTTTTAGTTATGCCATAACATTTTTCCTTATTGCTTGTTGTATTCTTTAACAGATAAACCATCAGCAAGAAAAAGGATAACCCACTGGCCCCTAGAAGGCTTGGAATATTGCCACGTCAGGCACAACTGCAGATTAACCACAAAAAATGAGAAAAACGTGACATAAAGCTTTTGGTGACAGATTTTGAAAAAAAGGAGCAAATGGGAGATATTTTGAAGGATACAAGTAAATGAGAAGAAAGTCCTTGCTTATGAACAAACTGAACTTTATATTTTTTAAATGAAGTATTTGACAGTTGAAAAATAATTCACAAGTGGTATAAAGATGTAACAGCTACAAAATGCAAAGGAGTTTTGGAGTCTTTAG
The DNA here is from genome assembly GCA_963574655.1 of Perodicticus potto. Lineage (NCBI taxonomy): Eukaryota > Metazoa > Chordata > Mammalia > Primates > Lorisidae > Perodicticus > Perodicticus potto. The sequence goes on along the minus strand of CAUYRH010142794.1, from coordinate 15,382 downwards.
AATTATCAGGGAATAAAAATAATGACAGGGCCAAAGGAAAAAAAATTTAGTACCTTTTACAAAATTCTACTTTGGAAAACATATAATGGGGAGAACAGAGGAAGAAAGTACTTAAGAAAAAACTTCAAAAAGATTCTTTAAAAAGATTATAAAATCACTATAATGTTTACATCATATAAACATGAGAAGTATTTTACACTATAAATAAAGTAGTCATACATAAAACAAAAGATGTTAGAAAGTGTGTGAAGATGGGAATGCCAGTGTGTGATCCCTAATGAAGTCTCCTCACATCCAGTGTAAAGCATCTCTGGGATTGAGTCAGAGGTACTATTCCCGGTGGAGGCCTAAAAGCTGATGCCTACCCTTCCTGCCTGCTCCCCCACCAGCAACCCCAGGAAATATGTCCACCTGTGGTTTCCTTCAGTAAGTGATCATGTTGTTGCTATAGTGTTCTCTATGTTCCAGCCTGGATCCCCCTCCAACTAGCAGCACAGAAAGGCTTCCAGGACATATGGCTACTCACAGGGAATGCTGCCACTATGGTCTTTGATGCCAATTTTTCTTCAAGCAGCTTAGTGATATTGCAGGATGCATACATGCTGTAGCTAACATTACCACAGCAGTCATACTTTACTAAACTCTGATTAAGTACAAGTGGAACTCCCTTACTCGTGTTTCCCAGAGTTTCTCAACTTCTGAAAGTTGACATGACTGTGTGAGTCTACGTACAATTTCTCATGACAGCTTGATCTCAAGTGTCCATGTTAGAAAATCAAGATAATTTTCTTACAGTGGCCATGGGTTAGAAACATCATTATTAATAATCTGATTGCATCATAAATATTTGATTTCACAATTTCCATAATTTAAATAAATATACAAAACCTAAAATCAGCCTTTGCCACATACCTGATAAGGAATCTTGGAGAAGTTATTCAATCTCTGTAAGTAATATTTTTCTCATTTAGAATATCGCTATTAATGAAAATTACCTCATGTGTGAATGTGAGTTAAAACAAGACAATGTATTATATGAACAGTACTCAGTAGATACCCTGCCAAAAGGGTTTTGGTAGCTGATAAACTGAGTCTCAACTTTTCACCTATGTACCAATCTCAATTACTCCTGTAGACTTATCAATAGGTGGCGGCTGTATGTTCACTTAATATCTATGAATTCACAGTAACTATGACTTTCACTGTCAAAAGTATTCCAATCTGGTTGATAAATTATATTGTCACGCTGCTAATCAAAAATGACACTGATATAATAAAGAGAAAGTAATAGGATATTCTTTTCAAGCTCATAAGGTACTTCTGTCAGCACACTACTTATCTGAGATGTGATGAGTGAAATTGTCCATTATGTGCAATATATTGCATTTTACATGAAGATCATACAATCATTGAGAAGTTCAACTGAGTAGCATCTTTGAGCAATCAAAGGTGAGAATGCAGTTATTGAACTATAGGTTCAATAACAAACAGGTGATTTGGAATTTAAAGTGTATGGTCAGCAATTTTTAGACAGGTAAATGGAGTGGTAATAACTTTTTTATTTTCATCAAAAAACAATATAGATCACCATATAAAGGAGAAAAAGATCACTGAGCAAAAACAGAATTGAATTTAAATATTTCTATCCAGCTCACCCTCCCTAAACAGCTCGTGGTGCTTCCTTGAAGCACATTTCAAGTTACTGGGCTACTAAAATATAAAATTAACTTTCATAATTATGGCAAAGCCCTATGTGAACACCGTAACATTATGAACTGACTCTTTTCTCATTAAAAATAGAATAGGTCTTTTGAATGATTTTATTATCAATTTCTTATTTTAGAAAAGTAAACATATTATCTACTAGACTTACATTGATTGGATAGGAAAAATTGGAATTCTACCTGTTCATTTTAAAGTGACCTATCTGTAATGTCTTAATCACCTCAGACAAAGATATTATGTTCAAACAAAGTTGAATTTAGCAGTGCTTCCACAATGCTAGTCTAGTAATTAGGACTCAATCTTCCAGCCATTATGCGTACAACTGCCAGCGACCCAGAAAACTCCTGCTGACTGATGATAGAGGGATACAATGAATGCATACGAGCCCATTCCCAATCCATCCGTCTTTCAGAGTCTGTGTAACTCTTCTTCACTCAGAATTTGCTTCCACCTAAATGAAAACATCAAATGCTACAATATAAGCCACAGGCCTAAAGAGAATAAAATTACTAGGAGACAGTGACTCTAAATGATCAACACTACTTAAATGGCTCTAGAATGAGACTTTTTAGGGGGTGTAGGGTCTCTACTGCATTTCATTCTCCTTAGTCATCTTTAATTTTCCTTAATTTTTTAAAGAAGTCTGCTCTAAGTTGCCCTCCTCAAGAGTTTTCCTCACCCTTTGTTCTAGGATTTTATCATTTCATATCTTAGATTTAAATCTTTGATCCATCTTGAATCAATTTTTGTAAGTTGTGAAAAGTGTGGGTCCAGTTTCAGTCTTTCACGTGGGTTATTCAGTTCTGCCTGCACCATTTGTTGAATAGGGGTTCTTTTCCCCAATGTATGCTTTGTTTGTTTTATCAAAGATCAAATGGCAATAAGAGACTGGTTTCATCTCTTGGTTTTCTATTTTTCATGAAGCAGCATGAAGAAGGGGAACCAACATGAGGGGAATAGTGGAGAATGATGAACTAAAACACACAAGAGACAAAGATGGGATAGAAAGGACTGGAGCACCTAAGACTGCAGCCAGCCCTGAACTGTGGAACCAGCTTTATTTATATAGTATCTTAAACAAGGTTACTAAGTATATAAATCTTGGCACATGGAATAAAGACTAACTTTAGGGAGGAAAAGCTGCTTGTTTTTCTGCAAAAGATAAAAGGGAAAGTATGCAGAGACTACATGACTTTTGGCACAGGAGAACAGAATGTTGTTCAAGGAGAAGACACAGCTAAGTGTGGTTCCCTGAATGTCTCCCCAGGCTGTGGGGGCCTTGCCGCCTCACAGCCCATACTCTACACGATTCAATTCCAAATATCTCTCTCTAGTTTTGTTTCAAAACCAAGCTGTTTGGATCACTGTGGACTTGTAATATAACCTAACATCTGATAGAGTAATGCATCCAGCTTTGTTTTTATTACTAAAAATTGCCTAGGCTTGAGTAATTTTAATAAAACAGGCATTGTAAGGCAAGGATCTGGTTCAGAATGGGAAAATTATGATGTTACTAGTTTTGAATGTGTGGGTACAGTAGAGCAATGGCCTAGAACCAGCCTTGGTAAGCCAGCTCTTGTTCTTAATGAGTATGTTAATTGCTTTATAGCCTTATATTCCAAGAAAAGATGTGCTCTGGAGCAAATGACGAACTTACTGTTGGTCTCAGTACTATCAGTTAGGGATGAAGATAATATGACTAACCTCATTGGCCAACTCAAAGAAAACAAACTATGTTAACAGGAACAGAAAAATGGTCTAAGTATTATGTAACAAAAATGTAAGAAATGATGTGGGTTTCACTCATCAATTCCTACTTTTGGTCATACTCCAGCCTATTATAGAGGATAGATCATTTATTATCAGGGGTCATGATTCCGATCCAGGTGTGTGTTGCCATTTAATGAACCATGTCATTTATTAATTGTTGATAATCATTTATTTATTGAAGCATTTGATAGAAAAGCAGCTTTATAATAGGATTTACAAGTCTGAAGACAACACATTTGAGAGCTGCAACACAGGTGAACACTAAGAAAAGGATCATAGCTAGGGTTTGAAATCCACTTATAAACCAAAAGTAAAGAGTCCCACATTAAAGGAAGAGAACAAATCCAGTTCCCAAAGTGAAGAGCCTATTGGACTTAAGTTACTTGTTGTCAGATGTTTTAGAAATAATAATAAGGTTCCAGAAAATTCCATATGGCTAAAGGGAACAGTATTATATTTAGGACTATTCTGCTTTGAATCATCATAAATATAGTCTTCTGAATATCTTAGGCTAGGATATCTGTGGTCTTACTGCTATCATTAAACTTTCTCGTCAGTGTATATTATAATAAGAACACATAGTGCATGTTCCCCCTTTACAGGCACATTGTAAAGCAAGAAATGAGAGGACAGTGTGGAAAGAAGGAAGCCTCCAATTCTCTCCAAGTTAAGTTTTGAGGCCTCATACTGAGACCAGCTTTGCTTCTTTATAAATTCACTTAACTGAAGTATTCGTTTATTTCTTTTCTTTGCTATTTCTTTTCTTTGCTTTTGCTTTTTGAAAACGGAAAAAACATGAATCAGATGTCATTAGGTTTCATCTTGAATGTAAATATCAGTTACTGAGATAATAAAACCCTGTCTAGTTTACTAGTACCAGCTGGAAAATATTCTTATGCAAATATCCAGAACTATTTGTTGGAAGTCACCCAATTTTTTCTGGTAAGCCAAAATATTCTTGGAGGTCATGTAATTAGTTTGTATACTTTTAGTGCCACTCAGTAAGAGTGGATTAGAGTTAAATGGTGAGATTTAAATTATAGAGAACATCAGTTAGATTCATATTAAAAAGACATGACATTAATCTTGGGATGTAACTCCTCTTGCAAGTGTGTTAAAGTGAGGTGATATCTTAGTTTAGGCTACTATAACAAAATACCATACATGGGTGGCTTAAACAATAGAAATCTATTTTCTCACAGTTCTGGAGTCTAAAAGTCTGAGATTAGGGTGTCAGCATGGTTGGGTTCTGGAAAGAACTTTCTTCCTTTCTCCTTTCCTTCCTTCCTTCCTTTCTACAGTTGAGAGAGAATGTACTATTGGGGGTCTTCTTATAGGGACATTAATCCCATAATGAAGGTCACACTCTCAAGATCTTAAATAAAATTAATTGTCTCTCAAAGATCTCATCTCCAAATACCATCACATGGGGGTTAGGCCTTCATCATATAAATGGTGAGGCAGGGCACAGTTCAGTCATAAAAGGTGGCTATCACTTATACATCATGTTTTTCTTAGTAATATTATAAGTTCTATTTCATCAAAAGTTTTGTTACAAGCATTTACTATGAGAAGTCCTTTGTTTTAACAAAAGCAGGAAACTCCTATACCGGATGCTACATGTAAGTGGTTCAGAGTTTTGGCTGTCTGGTCTGTTGCCTTTTTCGCAATCTAACATGTTGCTTGGTAGTTGAATTCAATCACTGTCTCCATTCACAGGACTAATGGCTTCATAGAAGGTATAATGAAGGCACTATCTGGCCCATGGAAGTTTATTTATTGATTTGGTTCTTCGGAAGGGATTCTCATGTTCGTAGTTCTTGATTTTACCACTGAATGAGAGATTTCTCCTTGGCCACTGTCCTCTGTGACTACAAAATTAGGATTTACACAGTATGTCCTCCTTGAGAGTTGCCCAACTTTCATAGTCCCTATATGATGTTGCAATTTTACCATTTCCCTGGATTTTTAATGCTTTCAGAAATCAAAGGATTTTTCAACTACAGCCCACAGGGGTGTTTTGGGTAATGCATTTATCTTAGAGACTTAGTAGGCTTCTGATCTACTTGTTTATAGTATGTTCTGATTCCAAGAAATACTCTCAAACTTCTTTCTTAAAATAGTTTAGAATAGTTCTTTGGGTTTCTTTTCTTTTTTCTTTTTTACTTTTTTTGCTTTTGAAAATAGAAACCAGTATAATTCCTTACCCTTATCCCTCTATGTATGACAGGACATTGGATAATTTATATGATAGAACTGATACTAATAAAACTGGGATTGTTTGACTTAACCTTTTAGTCAAATCGTGAGAAAATTATAGCCAAATGCTGACGGCATCCCAAGAAGTTGCTAGTGTTACAAAAAGCAGTATTGAAGATACGCAGCTTTATGGATAACATAAAGTGGAACAATTGTATGTTAACAAGTCCAGAGCCTCAAAGCAGTCAAGAATATACAAAACAGCTAGAAAAATTAAAGCATGGTAATCTGTGGCTCTGTTCCACTGGATCTTGTCCTGTGAGTCTTGAGCACAAGCTGTTTACTCCATGTAGTTGTCAACTTGGTTAAATATATTTGGTTAAAGCTGTCTCTAAATATCTGGATGCCTGAAGTCCAAATATTTAGATATTTGGAGGATGCCTAGGAATCACCAGCTTAAGGTCTATGGCCAGGAGACTTCAATGAACTGAGACATGATTTGTGTCTCTTAAATTGGTAGATATAAATCAAAGATTAGCCCTGTAGTAAAACCCGTTGAAGTTTCATTGTAGGGCTAATGGTTAACAGTGGCTGATAATGTCTACTTCATAGGGATTAAAAGGCTTTACATCTTTAACATCTTCAGAAAACCAAACCTCTACATTTTTGATTATGCAAAGGTGGTGTAAGAGAGTGTTAAGGAAAGGCTGCCTGAACCTGGGGATAATAATATTTGATGTTCTGCATAAGCCCCTTGCAGTATTTAGCTATGTCTGCTTATAAAAGGAGAGTCTAGGATGACAGTAATATTACCAAATTCATGAATCATCCTGTGTGGGGACCAGGGCAGCAGGGTCCCCACAGCCTGGGAAACACTCAGAGAGTAACCCCCAACCACTTCTCTTCCTCTAACAACATTCTTTCCACTTGCCAGAAGTCATGGAGCCTATGCGTACTTGGCATATTATTGGCAAGCACAGAGTTTTTCCTCTTCAAGGTTGATCTCTACCCCATGTGCTAAGGTTTGTGCAACCTTGTTAAGACACTATGTAAGTAAAGCTGTTTCTGTGGTTCAGGTGCTGGCTGCAGTCATCAGCTGCATCAGTCCTCTCGACACTATCCTATCTCTTGTCTCCTGGCTTTCCTTGTCTCTCCCTGTCTTTCTTGGCTTTATTTCTCCATTTCCCACCATTTCCACTCAGGTCAACTCTCCCTCCTCACACCAGTTTGTGAGAATCCTGTTTGTAAACTATGTCAAAAATATGAATAAATGTGAAAAGAGGACAATCTCATTATCATAAAAGCTAATGGAAATACTTTAAACCATAGAGGTTCCAAGGACTCCCAAATGTGGAAATTTTTCATTTTAGAATCTTATTTTTGTTCTCTTTTTATGAAATATTGAGGATATGAGAAACCATGAAGTTTCTAAGTAGAAAGACCTTGAAAATCTCTTAAGTGAGAGTCCTGGGAAAAGGGGTGCCTCATCACTGGAGAGATAGCCAACAAAAATCAAATCATTTGCTCAGTGCCAGCACACCTTCTCTCTCTGGATGGAAAACACCAAGTCAATCCTGAGGATAAATAAACAATGACTAAGACACATTTAAACTCCTGCAGGGGCTAAATAAATAAAATACATTTGTAGATTTCCGAAGCTTTGGAATGCTGGGAGCAACAAGAAAAGGGCCCTTAATGAGCAAGCTGTGAAAAGTGGCTGTATTTGTCATTTCACAGTATTCTCTCCTAGGAACAAAAATGTCCTGAAGCAATCTGCTAAGTTATTTTTGCCTGGTCTCAGTATTGTTTAACATAAGAGGAGAGAAGGCTTGGTCTCATTGATACATACAGGGACAGAGGCAAGGAATTATATTGGTTTCTATTTTCAAAAGCAAAAAAAGTAAAAAAGAGGAAAAAAAGAAAAGAAACCCAAAGAACTATTCTAAACTATTTTAAGAAAGAAGTGTGAGAGTATTTCTTGGAATCAGAACATACTATAAATAAGTAGATCAGAAGCCTAGTGTGTCTAAGATAAATACATTACCCAAAACACCCCTGGGGGCTGCAGTTGAAAAATCCTTTGATTTCTGAAAGCATTAAAAATCCAGGGAAATGGTAAAATTGCAACATCATATAGTGACTATGAAAGTTGGGCAACTCTCAAGGAGGACATACTGTGTAAATCCTAATTTTGTAGTCACAGAGGACAGTGGCCAAGGAGAAATCTCTCATTCAGGGGTGAGCACGAGAATCCCTTCCAAAGAACCAAATCAATAAATAAACTCCATGGGCCAGACTGAGTGTCTTCCTTGTCCCTTCTAGGAAGTCACTAGTGCTGTGAACAGAGACATGATGTCTTTTCCAATATTCCACTTTGGTAATGCAGGTTTTTCCTGTGGTTATCGTCTCTCTGTTTGGAAAAGTGTAAGCCACCGGTGTGGGTTAATGAGGGAGAATGTTTTATCTTAGTTTGTCATTTTAGTTTGTACTTCACCAGACAACAGAGAACAACCATTAGAGCTGGGTGAGTGGGAAAGTGAACTGCATTCCTGAAGTCCCTGAACTTGAAACTAGATGTTACATAAGTTTGTCTCTTTGGAAAGTATAAGGAACAATTTCTTGTCCCCGCATCTGAAGGGAAAAAAAAAAAAAAACCTTTCTATTTTCATACTTAATACAACACTTAACAAAGAATACTCCTCCTCTGGTCACCAAAATGTGTGCAGATTGTTTTTTAGCAATTTTCTGGCAGACACAAGTCAGGTGTCCTGTAATTTGATTCAGTTCTGATACCATCTACCTGTAGATTGTGTCAGATAGATGGGCAGAAGGTGAGGGCTCCGGGTTGGCTCAGTCACTAAAGGTTGTTCCCACTTCAGATGATAATCGCAAGCCCCAGGCTGTGACCTGTGCTTCTGCCTAACTGGCGATAAATCACTGAGTTCCCACAACTCCCTCCTCAGGTTCAAGTAATTTGCTGCAGTGGCTCACAGAACTCAGGGAAATGCTTCTCTTACATATACTCATTAATTAACATTAAAAAGGATATTATAAGAAATGCAGATGAACAGCCAGATGAAGAGATGCCTGGGTGAGGGCTGTAAGAAGGGGTTTGGTGCTCGGGTGCCCTCCCAGGCATACTGCTCTTCAGGGACCGCCACATTTTCAGAAATCTAGAAGCTCTCTGGACCCGGTTTTGTAGCTTTTGATGGAGACTTCATTAAGTAGGCGTGGTTGATTAAGTCACTGGTCATTGGTGATCAACTCAACCCTAATCCCTCCTTACTCTACGGAGATCCAAGGAGCCTAAAAGTTCCAACCTGGTGATCATGGGTCATTCCCCTGGCAACAGGTCCTCATCCTGACGCTGTCCAAGAGCGTCCCAGAGGTCATCTCAAGGGAACAAAAGATGCCCGTATCACACCGAAAATGCTAAGGGATTTAGGAGCTCTGAGTCAGGTTCTCCTACCAATAGGAAATTCGGAGCTCTTTGTGAGGAACTGGGATCATAGGTCAAATATTAGAACCAAAGAATCTCTACGGGACATTTAGGAGCTCAGAGATTAGATATGTGTTTCTCAGCACATCACACTGTGTTGGAGACACTAAGACCAGGCATAATTTCTAGTCCCTGTATTAAACATTATTGAGACCCAAGCAAAATTAACTTGGGTACTTACTCTCCAATATACTTGTTCCTGAAAGATAAGATTGTGAAACACCACTGCAGGGTGACTTATCTAGTCAACAATCATATATTAAAGTTTCAAAAAACTAGAAGGAGGATACTGAATATTCCTAACACAAAGAAATGATGAATGTTTGAGACGCTGGATGTGCTGATTCTCCTGATCTCATCACTATACATTGTATGAATCAAAGCATCAGTAGGGATCCCATGAATATATACAATTATTATTTGGTTAATTAAAAATAGGAGATAAAGATTGTGAAACGACTATCAGTAGATATACATATAGAAGACGTAGACATAGTTGTACATAATATGAAACCAGAGGAGCGGGCTGTGGAAGATGCTAGCCGTCCATCAGACCCGTGTTCTCTTCTTCCTAAGCTCGCATTTCCACTGCGCTCTCTAGCCTCACTTGAGGTTAAGTGTGAACGTGGGACTGAATTCTGGTCAACAGAACCTAAACAGAGCTGACGTGAGCCTAGGCCAGTACAAGCGGTCCCCAGGTTACAAACAAGATAGGACCTTTAGGTTTGTTCTTAAGCTGGGTTTGTATGTAAGGCGGAACCGGCGCCCTACTCCTTTGAGCCACAGGCGCTGCCTTGCCCTGGATTTGAACATGCCTGGGAGTTGCCTATGTTTATAACCACAGAAAATTCCTTGTATAAATGGGTCAAAAATCAAATCACCTAAATGTAGGGTTTTGGTTTTTTTTTAAGCCTTAGTACTTTATTTTTAATATGTTTGCCATTACTTTATAAGTGTTGGGTTCAAAGTCCAGTTCCCCAGACCCAGCCGACCTGGTTCATTAACTCAGCAGAACTAGAAAGTTCAACTAAGGCACAGTGCTGTACAGGTGGAAAGTGTAGTATGACTCGGGAAACCTATTGGAAAATGAAAACAAAAGCGTCACAAAGTGAAAGTTCATTTAAGCTTAACACATATCCCGAGGGGGAAATGGCTCGCCCATAAGGGAAAAGAGCCCCTGACTCAAAGGCCATATAAAGGTACAAATATTTTCTTTCTCTCCCTTTCAAATTGTTTGTAAAACTTTCTCATTGTTCTCTTTGCATCTCGGACACATTTGTTCCTTTTCTATTTGTCATTGATTAACTTGGCTGCCACATACCCACCTTCTTTGCTTTGCTGGCAAAAATTGCTGGGCGCTGATCTAACGGTAGATTTCACCAATGCTTGGGGTGGCTGGGGTGTGCACTCTCTGTAACCATCCATCCCGTGTCCCAGGTATGGAAACTGTGTTTTGTTCAGGACGCGCTTGTTCAGTTGAGTCACAGGGTTCCTGGAAGTTTTCCACGGCCCCTCCAGACTTCCTCCTGTCTGGGCTCCCCCCCTATCCCCATTGAAGCACTTATCTAATAAGTAGATACTTTGTAAAAGATTGGCACATTAAAAGGTATCAAGTAGAGTCCAGAGCTCATACTAGGTAACTGACTCTGGACTAGTTCTAATCATAGGAAAATCCAGCAAAAAGAAATCTGTGATTAGCTAACCATTTTCTGTGAAAGCATGAGGCCTCTAGAGTCAGACAGAATGCTTCTCCCTTTTTTTGAGTCTACTAGCAGCCAAAGATCAAAAAAGAAATAAAAAATAACAATTGTAGTCCCATTTTCGCCTACTTCCGCCTTGTGTATCAGCCAGAGAATCTCGGCTAACCGTGCCTCCTGTCAGCATTCCGGGGAAGGCAGCCAGGACTATCACTGACTTTCTGTGCCTTTAACTTCACCACATTAGCCAAGAATAATTAGCAATGGTCTGAAAGGAATCAGATTTTTTTAAAGGCAACAATTCACATTTCAGCATTTATGCAAATTTAGGTAATTTAAATGTATGAGATGATTAAGAAAGAATCTTCTCTTTAATTCCCCAAGAGTGTACATGTTCTTTTCTCCTTATGCAAATTTCTAGGATAGTCTGTTCTTTGATTCTTTCCTTAGATCACCACACTACTTAAAAAGAAAACATTGTAAATATACATAATGGAATTAGAATCTTGCCGATGGCTTTGTAGGAGACTATGTAAATACCTAGCGAGAGCAGTATTCCAACTATTTTCGAATTGTGGCCTGCTTACGTGAAGAAGGGGGATGGGGGAAAACACAAAGGCAGCTATCTATGGAAACTCTTCAGGATAATTTGTCAAGTCTGATAAATGAAGTGCCTGCATCTAAACTCCTAAGTGCCTTACCGCTTTGTGCCCTTGCATCAATTAACATTTCATTTGACTTCTTAACAACCTCACTTATCACTAGTTTTTTCCTGCTGATGATGCTAACAAATGTTAGCTTTTCAAAGCTGACAGTTTATGATTACTTATAACCAACACAGTCTCAGGGTAATGCAGTAAGAGATTAATGGACCATGGGGATGACACACCCACAGGGCTCACTATAGAAAGAAGGATGAACTACAATCCTGACGAATGCCTCTCGGGAATAAATAAATCTGAAAATCAGCTAAACCAATATCAAAGGAAAAACTTCCTTCTAATTGTATCAACTGTGCTTCGAAATGTACGCTTCAGAAGTAATTCAAGGATGCTGTTTATAATTTATAATCAGGATCTGGAGGGCCACATGTGGCCTGGAGGCAGCAGGTTCCCCACCCCTCTGTTGACCTAGACCTACCCTGGTATAATTTCTACATTTCAAAGATAAAGAGAAAATTCTAATATAATCCGGAAAGACAAAACAGGTTTTTCTAAAACTTGATAGCATGTTTCTTAAAGGATATTAAAAAGAAAGCAGAAATATGTCATCAAAACTTAAGTGTAAGGAAAATCTAAAGTCAGTTTTAGAAATGTTGTCATACGAACTCTTCTGAAATAATTCCTTGACACTTTATTCAATATTGTACTTCATAAAAATAAAAATTAAATATAAGAAAAAAATATGACTTATGAATATAGATGTGCAACATATAAAAACACTAATAATACAGATCTAGGCCAAACGTGGTGGCTCATGCCTATGATTGCAGGCTTGGGAGGCCAGAGTGGGAAGATTGTTTGAACCCAGGAGTGTGAAGCTACAGTGAGCTACAAGTAGCAAACGGCTGCAACCAGCCTGGGCAACAGTGAGACTCTGTCACTAAATAACAACAACAACAATAATATAGATATATCATCTGTATATTATCATATATAGAAAGTGATTCATATAACTGATTTAGCCTTCTCCCAGTGGGAAATACGCCCTCAAAACGTATCCGCAACTTAGGAAAATTAGTGAAGGTGTCATCCACAGATGAAAACAAGGCAGAATCTCTAAAAACTATATTATAAATTCATAAAAACCCAAAGGCAGCAATAATCTTAAATAGAAGGACAGCTCGGTATAATGGATAAGGGCACAAGTACTGCTACCAAACTACAGGAGTTCAAATTCTGTCTTCCCGACTTATCAACTATGTTATATATCTCTATAATAGTATAGATATTATTATATAAAAAATATTTATCTACATATATTATAGAATTATATATATCTATATGTAAAACATGGGGTATGAAAGTACAAATAGGTTTGTTAAAAATTTAAGATAAAGATCTAGGAGGAAAATGATGAGAGAGAAGAGAAAGAGAAGAAGAAAATTAATCATAACAAATAGATAATGCAGAAAAGATGGTAGAAAGAAAATCAGAATGGCCAATAAACAAAGAAAAAGTGAATGGGTTACATTCTACCACAAAAATCCATTCTGTTATACTGGATTCAAAATTACCAATTCAGTCATAGATTTATAACAAGAAATAGGTAAAACAAATGGCATAGATAGATTAAAAATGAATTATAGTTTTATATATACACACTATGTATTATATATTTTTATATATAAAAATAGAAATAGAAATATATGCAGAGATACATCTATGTATAAGATAGATAGATAGATAGATCGATCTCCAGACAATTGTTTATCTTTCCATCTCCAGACAATTGTTCACAGTTGTATCTGTGGTAAAATAGAATTCAGTGTCTAGAAATTATTTTAAATGATATGAGAAACAATCTGCCAAAAATGCAAATAGCTATATATCTTTATGGACTTAACAATTAACTTCAAAATATAACACGAAGTCTAGAACTATAAAGAGAAATATACAAATCAGTATTTATAGGGGTAAACTTGGTACACATCTCCAAAAGTGGTCAGATCAAATCCACAAAAATTAGGAGAAAGAGGATTTAAATTAGGCAATTTATAAGAATAACGTCAGATAAAAGAGAGAATTCACTGTTCTTGTTTTTGATCATCTCCCTTTCGCATTTTCGAATTACAAGAAGTGCTTAGGGTTTGAAAAAGAAAAATTCTATTTTGGCCATGATCCTCAACACCTGAGGAAGTTTTGAAACATGTCAGCTTCCAGGTGTGAGCCTCTCTGCAGCATTTTTCACTACTTCTCCAGGTGGTTTTAAAATACAGTGTGTTTGAGAAGTGCTAAGTATTCAATAGCCAATTAAGAATTGAGATAGAGGTGTTAGAGGGAAGCCAACTAGAGATCGCAGATTTGGAAGTTAGGAGTAGCAAGTGAGATGCTAAGAGCTCAGCTCATCTGGCAGAGCTTTCATTCGGCCCTTTGGCCAGGCAATACGGAGTTTAGTTTGTGTTTTTTTATTGTCCTTAGTATAACATCAAATATCTTTAGTCATTTCCAGTTTGCCTCAGGCCCCATGGTTTCCTATTCCTGGCACTGTGGTTCATGTATTTAGTTACCTGCCTGGCCCTGCTATAAAGGGTAGTTAAAATCATGACAGTGTATCAGATAACCCGGAGGAAAGGGAAAGGCCACAGAATCCTGCAGGGACTTTAAACGAACAGGCAGTGGAAGAGGATCCTGGGGAAAGAAAATCAAAAGGAAAGGTTAAGAAGGGAAGAGGAGAAACCAACAAAGAGCTGGAGATTCAGTACGTGAAATTAATATGGATCAGTGACTATCCATACAACTAGAAACTTAATTCTTATGTTATGGATCTCAGGGCCACCATGGGCTGGGAAGATTGCAAGGGATACGGTTAATAATACAGGGTCCCTAAAGTTTGTGTTTATTTTAAACTGCACACAAACTTTACGGACACATGTTGTATTATATATATTTACCTGTGACACGGCAGGAATAGGAAAGTTTGCAAAGCCACGGATTGAGGTTGTGTAAGCATTCCATCTAGCAAATAAGATCTGGAAGTTTCTACCTTACAGTGATTTACCAAGATGTAACTTTTATCACCAACTTCATCCCTGCCCTCAACTGCAGCACCAACCTGCAGGGTTAGATGAGAGAATACTCTGTTTCATGTCTCATTAATGCTTCCTTGCTCAGAGACTCTGAAGACAGTGCCAATTAGTGCCACTAATCAGCAGCTGAATTTTCACAGTTTGGGATGGCGTGGAAAAGAGAGTAAGTAAGTTCTGGAATATCATTCTTATTTGATCAAACTCTTTCCTTCAGTTCCTCATAATTAAGAAAAATAATCACACTAAATACTTACAAATTTTTATATAAAAATTCTAGGAAGAAAACATAAGCTCCGGAAGAATAAGAACTTAAGTACAGGACAGATGAAATATATACATTCTCTTTAATATCTTCAATATGCATTCTCTTTAACATGAGTTTCTTGAGGTCAAGGACTGGTTTGATTTATTATTGTATCTGTACTGATTAATCTCTAATACCTGCTAATATAATTTGATGTTTATTCATTATTATTAATATGTACACTGAGCTAAATTATAAGTTGGCCAAAAAGTACTAAGAATTGTGAGTGATAAGGTCTGAATAACTCATGACCAGGGGGCTGTTTTAGAAATGATTCTGTGAAGGAGACAGGTATTCTTTTATTATTATTATTATTATTTTTAATAATTTTATTAAATCATAATTGTGTACATTGGTGCAATCATAGGGCAGAATGTGCTTCATATACAATCAGAAACATTTTGATTGTACTGTGAGAGATAGCCCTCATAGCATTTTCT